>JAOEHY010005754.1:12936-50085 GCA_025447955.1 Psilopsiagon aurifrons | reverse complement strand
CGATGCAGGGGGTGCGCTGCGGGAGGGGACGGAGCGAGGGGGGCGGCAGCGGTGGAGCCCGCGGAGGGGCTGGGGGGGGCGGCTCGTGGGAATAACCGGCGGCGGGCAGGAAACCTGGCACCGGCGTGATTTACAGCAGATATCTGTATCATCTGTATCTATATATCATCTATCTAGCTATATATATCATCTATCTAGATCTAGATCTCTATTTCCATCTCCATATCTCCATATCAGCTATATCCGTATCTTTATATATAAACTATGTATCTAACCTACATACATATCTATATATGTAATATCTGATATATAATCTGTAGATCTAATATGTAATAGCAAATCTACATCTGCATCAAATAGCTAATGTATATATCTCTATATGTACTATATAATCTATGACAATATCTAAATAGATACCTATAATCTATATTTAATATCTAATTTCTAATCTATACATAATCTACATATCTAAAATCAAACCCATATATAGATATCTAACATCTAGATCTATATAGCTAGCATCTAAAATTTAATTATATCAAGGTATATATATATCATTATATAATCTATATCTGTGTCTCTCACTCTGTACATCCCAAGAGATTTATGATCAGCAGTGTCAGCATTTTGCCTTCAGGGATCTTCCTCTCTCCCAATTGTTGGGAGGTTTTTTTCCCCATTCCTTTTTTTTAATGCAGTAGGAAGTGAGTCCAAAAACACAGCCCAAACTGTGCGGAAACGTGCGTATAATGAGGTCTGATGGAGGGATTACACTCAAACGCAGGAACTATGTCACAGGGGGGTTCTAGCCCAGTAATTAGCTAATAAGGTTAAGTCTCATTTCACAAGTTCTCTGGTCGTTCTTGGTTCCTTCAAGCAGCAAGTGATCAGTGCAGGGGGGCAGGATGCAACTGTTCCCTCTGGTACACACTGCACCAGCTGCCCAGCCCTGGAGGAGCTCCCTGTTCTTAAGTGGTTCAGCATTCCTCTGCTAAGACCCTAACAAACCCATCCAAAATCACTGTCATTGCAGAAACATAAGTGTAGAAAAAAGCTGGCAGAAGCAGGGCCTCTTTTTGCTTCTCCTCAGCCTACCCAGCTCAGGCCCTGACAGCTTGGGTGGAAGAAATGATCAGCCCAGAGAGGCCTGAGTGAATGAGAAGTTTCTGGGTACCAAGCATCAGTCGCTCTCAGACCCCATGTCAGGACCTGCCAGTGTGAGAGCAGCCAGTCTGCCCATACCCATACCTCTCTCATCTAAAAGATGTTCAAATAAGTGCCTTATTCCCAGGGATGTGCAAACCAAGGTGAAGGCCAGCCTGCAAATGCTGTATCATCCCAACTAAATGGTCTGTGCTGTTGAAAAGATCAATGATCCTTTTTGCTGCTGGCATTTTTTCCTCACGATGATCAATTTCTTGCCAACATCACATAGTCATTGTTTTCATCTTCCCAAGGCCTCGGTCCTTTCTCTGACAATCCCCAAACACTGTTTGAGATGCTTCATTTTCAAACAGAGTTTTCCCTCATCGTGAGCTTTCTTCTTTACTCCTGTTTTCATCTAGGAGTCATATGTTAAAGGCAACATACAGGTGTTTGCTGGTGGTTTGATAACACACAACATAGAGGCTGACACTGGCTGTGCTCATGCTCCCCTTCTTTTACAAGTCCTAGGTTGACCTTCGTGTTTGACTAAGAGTGATGCAAGTCTTTTCTAGCTTCTAAGTTGTCATGAGCTCATTTCGTCAAGCTTATGTTTATTTTATTTGAAGCCTTTGCTTTAAGATTGAAAATGATTCTACATTTTCTGCTCTGGGCCACATTATGGCTCTTGCCAAGATCTGCTCTTTTGACAGCTTTGATCAATATTTGCTCTGGATACAGTTCCGTCTAGGCTGATAGGGCTGTGAAGAGGCAGGTGCGCTTGAAGCATCTCTCTGTTGCCTTTTCCTGTATTAGTTTTCTGTTGTAGACAACCTCTGACCTCAGGGATCCCTGCTGATTCCAGGCTGACCATGTCTTCTGCCATCCAAAACTGGAGGATGGTTTCATGTGCACAGCTTATGTCTGCTAAGGGTGTGTGACCCAGGTTCCATTGAAGTCAGCGGGAAGAGGCCCATTGATTTCAGTGTGTGTGTTGGATCAGGAGTTGTGATCACCACTTCACTGTGGACACAGTGAGTCATAAACTGAAGCCTTCAGAAGTCAGAAGCGAAGGGATTTATCCTGTCTGTTGAAACTGACCTCTCCCCCTCTGTGCTTTGACGTTGACAAGAGGGTAATCACACTGAGGCAGTGACTGCAAAAGCAACAAGAGAAATAGTTCTGTCCTGGTCTCCAGGGAAATTTCAGCCTAAATTCCCACAAATGAGCACATCTTGCTCCTACCATGTGTAACTTGTGTGCAGCAATCAGGGTTGGCCAACTACCACATTCTGATACAGTGTTTTCTGGAGCTGTGAAGTGGACGTTCATAGGCCATAGCTCTAAGTTAATTGATGGAGGTTAATCAGGGGTACAAAGAACTGCCTGTGTAGAATGGCTTGCAGGCTCCTAACCACAGGGCAGACCCTGAAACTCTCAGGTTTTATTGTAGATCTGTCTTTCAAATTCGTGTAATTTGCAGTGTGGCATTTCCATATGGACATCAACCCAGTGTTCTAAGTAAACTCATAAAATGTAACTATAAGGTGAATCAATTATGGGGATAAACACAGAGGGCATAGACAGTCTCCTCTGTTGGTTTTGTATAGCCCTCAGCTGATACCAGGAGAAGAGAAAAGAAAACAAGCAGAGGTTTTTATTGAGTAGATGGGGCAACTTGCCATTTGGAAGAGGTCAGAGCATTGGGGTTATTACATGATATGAAAAGAAAGCACTTAAAACTGTTCCCTAGAGCTCTTGAGGCAGAGCTGTGTCACGTTACCTGTTCAGCACAGGATGTAGTTTTAATTTGTTAATTATTTATTACAATAAATATTTAATTATTATAATATTTTATTATTTTTATTATTCTAATCCTTTATTCCTTACTACATGGACTTACTTCCTTTTGTGCTCTCTGTGTATTAATCCTTCCTCACTCTTGTTCAACCCTCTGTTGGCCACCATCTCAGGACCCTTCCAAAATAGGTAACAGGCATCAGAACTGTCGGGGCTGTTTTGCTGTTGGGGGAGATGGGTTTCATTTGAAGGTAACATCTACCGGTTCAGACTTGAGTAGGACATCAGTGAAATCCTGGCACTACAGAAGTTCTAAACCACAAGTCCCACTGGCTGCCTTGTAGTCAGAACTCTCCATGTCCTGCACCACCTTTCATTGTCTTGGAAAGACAGAACAAGAAGTGTACCGCCTGGCACTGCTGGAGCCACCCAGCAGGCATTAGCACTTAGTTTTGAAGGAGGAAAAGGGTGAAGTGAGGAGCAGAGCAGAAACCATACACTGGTGTTTGAGAGCCGGGGCATTACTTATCAGATGCCATCTTAATAGAGCTTAACACTTACTTTCCTTTCTGTTTTTCCCAGAGGAGGCCCAGGAACAGCCTGTCCTATGATAAATGTGATGATGGAGAGAACAAAAGTTCTGTGTGGTCAGGAAAGTCAGTAGGAGGAATAGAACTGATTTCTGTCTTCTACGAGTGCATTTGTACAGCATGCAGCACATTGGGATGCGTATGTATATGAGACTGCTAGGGTTGTTGTCTTAACAGTCATAACTGCAGAGCAGGAAAAAGCAACCTGGAGATATCATATCAGTGCTTATTTAACACTTTTAAACTGTAGTTTCAGTTGTATTTGCCAAAGACAGCACAGTCATGGGCAGGATTAACTCCTTCACTTGGCAGCAGAAACTGCTAGTACAATAAAGGAGCGACAAAGCCGTGTTTATAGGAATATGTCTGGTGTTCCAGCAGGCTGTTTGCGTGTGTCGAGCCCTGTCTGTGCCTGAAGGGAAGCAGCATCTGGTCAGGTGCAGATACAACAGCATTCATCTGGAGCAGAAGCCATGACTGTTCAAAATAAACAGCGTGTGGGCACGCGTGTCTGACTTACCTCAACTCCTTCTGAGTTGTTTCAGGATGTGTGATTGTAAAGGAAACCCAGCAGTGTCTGACCTATTAAAACCATAGCATCCAGCCATTCTGCGGTCGTTATGGTGACTCAACTGGCAAAGTACTGAGCTACCCTGAGCGGCTGCAAAGTTGCTTCCCAGACTTGGTTTCGAGAGTGGTTTCTGCAGCTTAATGTTTAGAGGAACGAATGATGGTCACGGGTAAAGTGTTCAGAATTGGCCAAGTCACTTGGGAACCCAAGCCCCGTTTTTTAAGGCTGTGTAGAGTGGCAGACTGCTGAGAGCCCTAATTTGCAGGGAAACAGAATTTTCAGCAGTTTCTCTAGATCTAATGTGAGTTCTTGGGATCTAAAATGCTTCATTAGCTGCTGCGTCTATAAATCACCTTTGAGAATCAAAGGCAGGTACTCAAACCTCCTGCATATACTTTCTTCCTGTAGATGCCAAGTTCTTTCAGGTGTCTGAGTTTGGAAAGCTGGCCCTGGAAGGCTGCTGTGATGGATGCAGGCTGGCAGTCAAGTGCTGGGCAATAGCCTGAAGCATGCAGCAGTTGTTCTAGGGAGAGCTGTGTGACTGTAGGGTATGGAGCTGTGTGATGTTAGGATGTGGAGTTGTGTGACACTGGCATATGGAGTTTTGAGACGCTGGGGTCAGAGTTGTGTGACGTTGGGGTACGGAGGGTTGGCTGTAGAAGCCTCAACTTTTGCATTTCCATCATTAGCCGATTTATGAGTCAGTTTACTGAGTCTCTCAGTGATGCTTCATGCCAAGGCAGCCAGTTCCCTGAAGAAGAGCACTGTACAAGGAGGCAGCCATGGTCCACAAGGGCTGCATGGGGGAGTATCTCCTCCCACCAAGACTGTTCATTCTGTTTGCTCCTACTTACAAGAGGCAATATCCATTTCCCTTTCCAAGTTCTTTATCTTGCTGGAAGTCTTCAAGGCTTATACAGTTGAGGGAGGCAGTGAAGTTAGTTGCCTTCACTGTTACTGGGTGGCCTGGTGGGAAGACATTGGAACACAGCTCAGGGGAGGCGTTTGAGGGTCTCGAGCCATCAAGCTGCAGTGCTAACAAGCAAGTGGACTCCATCAGAGGAAGCTGGGCACCACTGGCTTCGCAGTGCTTCTGCTGTCCTGTGTTTTGTGCTTTTGATAACTTCCTTGGGCAGCAGTATCTTTGAGTTGTGGGGAAAAGAAACAGAAGAAAGGAGAAAAAAAGATAACTGCGTAGGAATAAAGCAGATCCATTGCTTTGAGATGCCGCATTCTGTATAGTGTAATGATCTCAAACCCTTAGTCGATGCTCAGTACTCTGGAGCCATTTCATATGCTACTGGAATGCAGCACCCACCCAAAGTGAAAAAAAAAAGAAACTCTCTTAAGTGGGAAAGAGCAGGATCCACAGAACCATTGAAAGCTGGAGAGAAAATGCAGATAGGCAGTGTCCAGTGACCCCAAATGGAAACGTGCTGGAGTGCTGGTTGGTGGGCTTAGAAACCAGCGTCAGATACCCAATGGGGTCATTGCCATCACATCAGTTATACATATTGTTGACTGGGTGTTCTTAAAACGGTGGAGGTTCTCATCAAGAAGTTCTGTTTTTCTAACAGGCATTGTTAAATGGCAGCCGCTGGCACCATACTGCTGTTGATGCTCATGGATATTGGTTTAAGCCTTTTATCCATCTGAACCCTTCAAAGTTAGGGGAATGCTTCCTCCCTCTTACAGTCTCCTCCTTGTCTATTTGAACTCTTTGGAATAACGTGTTTGCGTGGAAACTTATGGCTCATTTCATGCTATTGGACATGACAGGAGAAACTGAAAGCAAACGCAGGACTACCCTGAAGATGCAATATGCTTGCATTTCTGTAACTCAGAGCAGAGGATCGGTGTTTTCAGATAAATCACTGTCATTTCTATTCAGGGATTTTTGTACTCTTTTTTTCTTTGGTAGAGACTTGGAGATGGAGTTGAATAGAGAGATATTCAAGCTCATAATTTGTCCTGTGCTGGCAGACAGGATGCAGACAGTAGATGGTGACGTGACTGAACAGCTAAACAAACACCCTGAGAGGAATCTTTATATTTATGATCTGAATTTGGATTCCATTCAGCTTGAGGCCTGATGTAATTCAGATGGCACAAGTGGTCACATCACACCTCTTCTCATGGGACTAAATGCCATTTGTCTGAAGAAGTGTCTCCTCTGAAGGAAAGACCATAATCTCCTATTTTAGGGCTGAGCTGTTACTGCTGTGAGCTGAGAAAAAACCTGGTTGTACATTGCTGTCGGGGAAATCTGGGGGATAGAAGCATCCGAAGGACACTTTACCAGTTGGTGCACTGGTCCTTAAGTTGTAATCTGTTTAAGTTAATGATCCAGGGCTCCTTAACCTCAGCTGGTTTAAGAGCCAGTTTTAAACAGTTTTAGGTATTCAAGGGAACATTTACTGAAATGCCTCCAGAAATTTGGCCATTTGCATGGTTAATAAATGCATCATAACTCTCTAGAATCTTCCCTATCTTTAGGCTCTCCTCATCTTCCCATCCCAGTTTGGTTCACCACACTCTGGCACATGGATTTAGGAAGTACTATTGCAGCCTGCAGAGACCAAACTCTCTCCAGATTGTTCAGTGCCATGGTTTATCTTCCATATGCAGTTGAACTGCACGTTCCTTGATGTGCCTGAAAGAGAAGGACTTTGAATAGTGGTGGAGCACCCTCCCTGGAGGTATTTAAAATGAGTAGACACAGTACTTAGGGACGTGGTTTAGTGGTGGACTTGGCAATGCTGGGTTAATGGTTAAACTTGGTGATTGAAAAAGTCTTTTTCAACCTAAATGATTCTATGGTTCTATGATGGCTCTATATGTTATAGTCGAGAGCATACTGAAAAGCTGAAGAGTTTGAGTTGGAAAGCAGATTTTTCCCTTCCTTTTTGCTTCATTTTGTAACTTAGTGAAGTTGGTGAGAATTTGGCCTTTGTCACACAGATCTCACCCCAGGACTTTATGTTAGATGCACATTTATAACATATGTGGAAGGTACATACCAGAAATAGATTTCTCCCTTTCCAATTCAAACTCTGCTCAGTCCCTGAGGTTGGTCCACGCTGCCAAAACTGAAGCCATCCTTCAGCCTCTAGCCTTCCTGATGACAGCAATGGTGTAACTGTGGTGGACAGCTTTCAGTATTGTGTCATCTCAGTGGGATTGGAAGATGTAGTGATAAAACCTGTGCCTCTGAATCCGGTGCACACCCTGCCTCTGCCAGCACTTCTAAGGCTGAGAGATTGCCAGTTAGAGGAGAAGAAGTGTTCTGGTAAGGATGCAGGATGTTTTAATTTTAATAGAAGACTTTATTCTTTTCATTTATAACCTTCCCTGCATTTCATTTTGGAGCCCATTTGTTCACCCATGTACTTAATTTTCGTGCTAGTGCTGTTCGTTGGTTAGTATTGCTGTTGGTTTGTTCATGTGGCAAGGTAAATAACACACAAGTTTATTATGTTGTAGTTCAGAGGATGCTCTTGTGCTTTTTCCTGCCAGAGGCCATGCTGCTCTGAAAGTTTTCTTCTCCAGCTGGAGAACTGATTTGGTTTGCACATCAACAGGCTTGTCCATTTATTGCCTGCATGGGACAGGTTTTCAACCGGATGATGTTTTCACAGACTAGTGAAGTCAGTGAAAAGTACTAAACGCCTTTATCTGACTGTCAGGTCATTGCCTGATACAGAATTGCAAAGTAGGGTTCAAATCTCCTTCCATCCTCTCCATTTTGGTATGAACTGGTAGGTAAATGACATGATTAGATGTTTCAGTGCAGGAAAGGACAGTGGCATAGCAAATAATACTGGGTTATTCAGAAAAAGCATAAATATACTTCCCTGTCACATAACGTGGAAGAAGGTTAAATTTAAAGAGCTTTGGGAAAGAGGAGTGCTTGCCACGGTGCCCAGGATGTGAAGAGGTAAGGGTAGGAATAAGAGGCATGCAAATAAATGTGCAACATGAGAAACTGATGCAGTCTTAGAAATAGACTGGTGGCAATTGAGGGATAAACACAGTAGGGTCAGGGTTTTCTCCTCAAGCCAGGATTTGGGCCTCAGATCTGTGCAAAACTGGAGGAAATGTCTTCTCCCATGCTTGTCATACTAGGGCTGCTTTCTGGAGAAACAGATTCGTGGCCATCAGGCCAGTGACTTCTGGGCTGCTAGTCTGTGCAGCTGCAGCAGCATCAATCCACCTCCTGATCCTGTTGGCCAACTTCATCCCTATCTTCAGACAACCTTCAACTTGGCCTTCCTGAAGATTTGTAAGGAATTGCACGCTCAGCAACTTGCTAAGTTCAGTCTCTCAGTGTGTTTTTACCTGTTGCTCTTAACTCACAGGGGAAATTATTTTCTCCTCCAAAGTGTTTTCAAGGCATGGTATAGTGTCTGGCATGACAGGGAGGGGGTGATGTCTGTGTGGAATAGGGCAACCTTGTGCAATATTTTGGCTCTTCTAGAATAAGGAGCATTATGCCCAGCATGGCGTTGCATAACCTGAAGTTACCGCTGGCGAGTGAAACCTCTCCTCATCTCTGCCAAGCAGAGCTGTTCCTTTCAGCTGGTTTTGTTTACTGCCTCGCTTTTATGGCCCGGGGGAGATGCATGTATGTTGACAAGAGGTCTGAGATTCCACACACGAACTGTGTGTCCTCCCTAGGCTCCAGAGTATGGCTTTTTGCCTGTGTCGTAGTCATTCTCTGATACCTGAGAGTCACTAGTCAAGGACAGCATTTTCTGCCAAGAGGTTGTTCCCATGCCTGAAAGCACAGAAGGACCAACATCTGAGAGAGCTCTTGTTTTCAGCAGTGCACTGATTTCTGGAGTTGGTACCTTTTACACTTTCACACCCAGGAGTAAATGCGGAGCTTCCAACAGCAGCATAACTGGCTTTGTCCAAAACCTAATGTGTGGCAGTAAGAAAAAATCACTTGTTTTCATATGAACTTGTATAATGCTTTTCGTCTTTTAGAAATATAGATCCTTGACAAGCATTGAAGGTGACGTGCACACATTTGGCATTATTAAAAGATGCTTCCCTTATACCACAAGAAAGAAACAATGTAAGAGTAATATTTGCAATTCTTGCTTTTGCTCTGAGAATTTTATTGGCAATGCTCCTACAGCCGGTGGGGCTGTGCCCTTATCTTAGCAATGACCGTATCTTCGCAATGACTGTATCTTAGCAATGACCGTATCTTTGCATTTTGTCAGATTTTGGTTTGGGATTTTCATAATATTCATGGTTTCTGGCCTCAGAATGTGAAGGTGGCAAGCACTCCTTTGTACAGTGCTCACACTGTAATTATTACAGTTTCTCAGTCTTTGGCTACTAAGATTTCATGTGTCTGGGAGCTACTTAGTTATTCATCCCGTGAAAGCCTACTTTATCACTTTCATTGTTATGAAGTTCACCCTCTCATTCTGGCATCATCAAGACTATGTTTTGTGGGCCGTAGGCAGCCCAGAGGAAACTTCAATCCAGCCTTTCCCTGCTGAATAGCTCTTTGTTGGATTAATAATTGCCTGGCACTTGGATCCCTCGGCACTGCTGCCTCGGTGCCCGTGCCAGAAGGAGCAGAAGGCACTGGATGCATCGGTTGGACATGAATGGTTGAGTGGTGTTGGGACATGGTTAATTTCTTGTCTGACAAAAAACCACCCTGTAAGATTCTGGAAGTTAAGGTTTGGATTATCAGATATTATTGATAGGTGCAAAATTATTCCAAATGTGGATTTCTGGTCTTTGCAAATAATAAACTTCAAAACTTAATAGAAATATGTGTAGACCTGCACAACTGTCTTATTCAACCCAAAGCTCCCAAAGAGCCATCTAAAAGCTGCAGGTATAAAAGCACATGAGGTTCATGTAATACTGGAAGAGTCA
Source organism: Psilopsiagon aurifrons (assembly GCA_025447955.1). NCBI lineage: Eukaryota > Metazoa > Chordata > Aves > Psittaciformes > Psittacidae > Psilopsiagon > Psilopsiagon aurifrons. The sequence goes on along the minus strand of JAOEHY010005754.1, from coordinate 40,077 downwards.
TGACAATCTGGACTGCTGCCTTCTTTAGGATCTTAGAAGGCTGAAACTGTTTTGCTCTATCTCCTCCCTGAATTATAAACAAAAGCAATCTCTGCGCTGCAGTTGAAATCATCTTTTAATATTAAATATCTATGAAGTGGCGTATCCCTAAGTTCATTAAACCCATTTGCCTTCTCGCATGGAAGGTAATATTGCATATTTACTGGATAGTTTACTTTCAACATGTATTATTTATCCTAAGGATGGTTCCTAATGAAATGTGATATTGTGGCTAGTGATAGCAAAACAATGCAGAAGACCCAAATTACTGCACGTATTGCAACATCCCATATTAAGGTTACTTACGATGAACCTCTTTTCTTTACTCTGTTTGAAAAACAACGTTGTAATGATGTCCTGCATATTTACCTTCTGGTCAGTTGAGGTCACAAGTAATCCATTCCACAAATGGCTTCACTGACTCTCATTGATTGACTTCTTGTGCCGCAATATGCTCTTCAGAATCTGCTCCTTTATACCTATTGCCAAGTATTATTTCATATTTATGAGTGTATGTTCAAAACACACTGACAACGGCGTTATTGGAGTTAGCAGTAAAGCAGAACAAGTTTTATGATGTCTGTAACTGATATCCTGGGTTGTTTATTGGGAACAAACTGTTTTCTAATAGATTTCTTTATTTGCTTAAGAACTTACTTTTTCTTAAGGCCTTCATGGGGTGAGGAAAAAAAAGCCGCTCAAAGTACCTGCACAGAATGGCACCACTTAACCAGGAGGATGAAGACCAAACCCCTCTGTTCTGCTCTGTTCTGGAGCAGCCAGAACCAGTTGCAGCCATGAAGACTCTCCCAAGTTTTCCCACCCAGGTGTCAGTCTGACGTTACCCATCTGCTTCTCTGTCTGTTCTGTACTTTCAGACAGCAAAACTTACCTGCTGGCCTCCTGTCCTGGGAGTGCACTGTGAGGTTGCTGCTTCCTCTGAGAATCAGGTTTCCCAGTAGACAAAAGGGTTCCTAAAGATGTGGTGTTCTTGGCATTTGCTATTTGTTCTGATGAAACCCCGACGTGAGACCTGGGTGGTGTTTAGCTGCTGAACAGCTGGGAATTCCTCCTTAGGTAGTGTGTCTGCATGGAAATCTGCTGTTTGTATGGATCGCTGTTCCCCCAGAAATTCGTGTTTCCGAGGAGGAATGGACAGATTTCTCCCAGAGTTTTCCAAGGGCAGTTTTGTGCATGGCGGTGCTAAAGGCTTTTGAACGCTCCTATGGAGCACAGAGTTGATGCAGTGAACGCAGCAAAGAAAGGTCTCATTTTTCATTCTTTCAGTATCTCCTAATGCCATTTGCAACTGTGGTTTTATCATATTCAGATGCTTTTCTTGCCAGGAAACTTAGGATTCTGCCATACTTTTAGGCAGCCAGCACTGGAAAGTTTGCTCATGCGATGCAGTTATGGTAATTCTGAGGATGTTTATTATTTGGAAAGCGGAGCTCCATACAGGATGAGGACTTCTTACTACAATTAGTTCCCAAATTAATGTATCCCTGTTTAATTAGATCCAGATTTGTGGCCTACATCTTCTGTACAAGGAAGAAGTTTCTTGTTTGTTCTCTGTGGTGCCATCTCAGGGTTTGGATGCCTCCTTATATCACTTTGAATACCTGTGCACAAAAGCACGCATGGATTTGCAGTCAGACTGGTTTGTTACCCTGCCTGGCTCAGAAGAGAGTGGAAGGCACACATTTAAACAATGTGCTTGATAAAGTGTGGGGGTGTCTCCTGGACTTTCTTATGTGCAGTGAAAAGAATCTGGGAATGTAAAAGGAGATAAGGGTGTGAGAATGGAGACGCCCCTTGCATTTTGCTTCTCCCTTGTTATTGAACAGTGGAAACATAAAAGAGCATCCAGCTGCCTCAACAGAGCAGAAGATGAAAGACTTGCTATATTTTTTAATGTATCTTCTGGTCTGCCTGTCTCCAACCCCAAATGTAAGCATGCAGATACTGATTATCAATACATTGATATGTATTCTTTGTTTATTGACATGTTTTCCTTAGGTTTTGGTTAGTTACAGTGCCTGTAAGAGTAGGTGATTTCATAACACACCCCATAGGCAGGATAAGTTCATGGATTCTTAATGTAAATAGTCTAGTCTTCTGAAGTAGCAAACAGTTGACCGTCAGAGATGGAGGCAGAATTGGGTATAATTCAGCTACATTCAGTGTACCCAATCTGTCACGTTGGTTGTGCTGAGGTAGTCAAGCCAGGTCAAAGTGATGTGCAGCCTGGCACAGAGGCAGGAGCTGCTGTTTGAGGCACTGAAAGAATGGGAAAAATCCCTTACAAAGCTTGTATCATGTCTCTGCAGGATGTGTATTGTAACTGTGATGCTTATATACTGCAGTAATAGTAACTATAGACATTGTCCAGTGTGTTCAGTGTCATTTGGATTACTTGTGTTTAACTGTGCAAGCGTTCTTCGGCTATCCAGTATTCTCCTCCACAGTGGGCTAATGAATTATATGCTGTTTGCACTTGCTGCTCCCATTTGTAATCAGTCTGGTCTTAATAACTGAATGTTTGCATGCAGTTTCAGGCTGTAAAAATCCATTGATCACTCTTTTACTTCTGAAAATGACACTTCAAATATTAGGAAGAGAGGGAGAGCATCTCCTCATTGCAATATGTGTATGATGTTTGCAAGAAAATTAGTATAGCGTATGAACAAGCATCAGATATACAGACAAAAATCTGCTTCAATCACTACCCCATGCTGTTTATACTGAAGCAATGTATGTAGAAATTAAGCTTTGTTAGAGCTGAACATTGCAGCCTCCAGCTACAATGCCCTTGAGATACACTGGCTGTTATCAGCAACAGCATGGGGCTTGGTTGGTGCAGAACGCTTTTCCCATCCTCTGTTCCCCGGGTTGCTTCAGCAGCGAGCCCGCTGCTCCTGCTGGGAAGGGCTGACCTGTGCCACTGGGAACTGTCAGCACTGGGACCTGCAGTGGCCCAGCAGCGTGTCTCTGCCCAGAGAGCCTCTTGCCCAAAGCACTACCAAGCCGTTTGCTGGAGGAGCTTGGCCGTATTGTCACAGCCAGTGTGTTATAAAATAGCCTTTGCTTGCTGCCCTGTGAGGCCTTAAGGATCTTGGCCAGAGTGAGTTTCCTCTCTGATTTTTACTGCTTTTCCCCTCCCTCCCTCAGGAATCACTTCCCTGTGCCCCAAATGAGTCCAGCCACAGGGTTAATGCAATGCAGAGAGCCTGGGAGAGCAAGTACCCAAAGAGACAGAGCAGGGCAGAAAACAAACGCATAAATGGAAGTGCTGCAAAGATTTCTCGTAAGGGAATTGGTTTGTCCGAGTTTCTGTGCTCTCAGAGGTGTAGGGGTTTTGTCAAACTCACTGTAGCAACTGGCTACACAAGAAAAGGCCTTAAAAAGGGGGTTTTATGGAATAAAAACCCCAACAAAACAAACCAACCAAACAAAAACTCCCCCAAAAGAGATATTTCAGATAATTAAAGTGTTTGTAGCTAAAGGTATAAAAATATTTATTGTTTTGCCTGAAAACAACTTCCAGAACACTATAAAGAAGAGAACAAGAAATATCACAGAAGCTACAATATTCACAAGTCAGCTTAAGCTTGTGGAAATATATTTTGGGAAGCTGAGAGCCCTTATACCATGTTGTGTTTGCCTTCCAGTGCCTCCTCGGGTTGCCTATTTAAGTTGATAGCTGTGTGAGGCTTGAAACATTTTGAAGCTCCTTTTTTCTTCTAATAACCAATGAACACCTGATGCGCCATCTACAAAAATCAGTGCAACTTTCTGGGCACATTTCGCAGGGCTTTGGGTCAGGTTAATGTATAATTTGGGGGGAGTTCTGCACCAGATTTATCTGTAATTACAGAGCTGGTCAATGGAGATTGGAAACGGGAGCAGTCACACAAGGATCTGCTGTTGGCCTGCGGCATGAACAATTGTCTCTTGACAGCCAGGGGAAACATGAGAGATCTGATGGGCAGAAAAGAGGTTTCTGCCGATGAACTCTGCTGAGGAGGGGAATCAGGAGTTTCTTATGTGGTCTTGGAATAGGAAAAAGTCTCAAGTGGGGTTGGGCACCTCGTTTCTGCAGCGGTTACACTGACACACTGCATCGTAGACAATGCTGAATACTGTCCCTGTGCAGAGGTACCCTTTCCAAGTATCTTTATGTTGAACATCCAAAATAGGGGGCTGGTTGGGTTGGAAAGTCTTATCCATTACATTCATAAAAGAAGGTGACTAGAAACAGCAACACCCCAATATGCAAATATGAGACTGGTCACACTTTGTATAATTATAGAGTCATTTGTACCTTAAAACCCAGTTATTTTCATATTTGTTATAGGGATGCTCAAGGAAAATAGTTTTGGCATGTACAGAATTCACATTAATTAAGGAAAGCTCACAGAAAACTCCAGCTCCCTGACAGTGTGGGCTCTGTGTCCGGAAAACACCCCAGAATTAGGTAGGCCTACCTGTTTGCTGGGGACTTTGGTTTGTATTTGTGTCAGATGCTAAATGGTAAAGCTATTTCTGTCCTGGTTTAAGCAGCATGGGTAGTCTAAACATGTTCAATAGGTCTAGTGACCTTTTCCTGAGTAATGGAAAACTTTCAGCTGTGCCAGTGCAGTTTATTCCAGTATTATTTACAGGTCTTGTCCTCCTTGCTACTGCTTCTTAGGACTGTCCTGGAATGAAAAATAAACGCGTCAGGCTTTTAATGCAATTAAAATGGCAATAAGTATTGTCAAAAATAGAACTGTACCCTCAGCCTTGCTTGCTGCAGCTGATTGCTGTGCCTTCAGCAGCCGTGCTTTCTGTGATGGACTAACTGATGACCAAGGAAAGGGTTCTGCATCAGATACACCGATGTGCACCATAAAGCAAATACTCCGTACTGTGAAGAGAAAGGTTTTCAAATGCATATTCATCTGTTAACTAATTACGTATTTGCAGCCAGGCTGATTTTTAAGGTGTGCCAGTATCTTGTGATGCATCATGGTTATTGCTTATGGAGGGTTCCTACAAGCAGTATGCATGTGGTGGCTGCTGAAGGCCCCCCACAAAAGGCAGAGGAGTTGTGGGTTGTCACAGTTGTAATAACAAAACCCACAGTAACTCAACAGAGGACAAAAAATAGAATGCAGTAGTTTTGAGAAGAGCAATTTTAGCAGATAGTTCAACCTTTTAATTACCCCCTTTGCATGCATGTATCATGTGAATCCTGTCTCCCCACTCCTGATTTTGGACAGGCTTTGTCTTTAATTCATTAGTGTGATAGTGTAATTAGGGCTAACTGTAAAAGTGAACGTTGCTGAGGATCATCGATGTGCAGGAGGTAGCACCGTCCCTCAAGTCCCCAGGGTCCCTATGTGAAGTAAAATGGAGCCTCAGCCCTCAGAGCAGATGCAAAGTTGCCGCCATTGATTTGAGAGGTCTCAGAAGGTGACCGCAAAGGTTGTTCAGCACCTTTGGGCGGGCAGCAGTGTCAAGGATCTAAGTCATAGAACTGCTAATGTCAGGACTAATAGATTAAGCTTGTCTTTTACCAAAAGATACCAACAGCCATCAATATTCTCTCATTACCTACGTGTTAAGACTGGGAAGGTCTCCATGTCACCATATAACCTGTCCATTCTGGAGAAGTAAAGCTTTATTTGGGATGTCTCTGACCCCTGGTTTTCTTACCAGTTCTTGTAAAAGCTGGAATGTAAAAAGACACACATACAGATGCTTTCAGAGTATCTCATAAGTAACTTCTCCTTGCTTAAGGTGATGCTGTTCTTCCAGTGCTACCTTCAAGTAACATGGAGAACAGTTGTTACTCTTTTTAGCTTGTGCATTGGGCAGATTATAATCAGTCCTACCTCAGTCTTCCTTTTGTAGCCCGAACATGCTCAGTTTCTGCATAGGTCCTGTTTCTTAAACATGACACCATTCTTGCTGTTCTCTGAACTGTATTCTAACAGTTCCCTGAAGTGTGGCATCCAAACCCAGGACAGAATTACCACTCTGACCTCATGAGGGCTGAGCAGAACAAAAGGAGTGACCCAGAACTGTAAACTTGAATATCTAAATGATTACTGTGCCACATCTCAATGGTTGTGTGTTTAAAATGCCATCTGCCCTGTAACCATGGGGCAGTTAACGTCTCTTATTGGTGATAGGTTTTCTCTCACAGAGACATTCCCTTTTTTCTTGTAATTCTTTTCTTCCGCACGTTTTCATCATCTCCATCCCTGGCGACGTTCAAGGCCAGGTTGCACAGAGCCTTGGGTGGCGTGGTTAGTGTGAGGAGTCCCTGCCCATGGCAGGGGGGTTGGAACGAGACGATCTTAAGGTCCTTTCCAACCCTGACTATTCTATGATTCTATCTCCACCTGGATTTTAGGGCACCAACACTTTGTGGTTGAATCTGGTGATGAATTTATGCACCCAGCAAACAATATTACTTTTGATGCAGAGGTGCAGAAGGAAGAAGAAGAGCCCTGCACAAGGACTTCTGGATGAAATGAAGTTATTTTTACACTGGAGGGAGACTGAAATGCAGTGTCAGGACTTCAGGGTACATTTGTTTCCAGTGAAATGAATCTCCATTTTTCACAAAGGTTGTTTAAAAATAAGCTATGCTCAGATCTTTGGATAAAGATGTTAGAAAGTTGAGGTGTACTTAACTTCCAGACTGTTGTCTGATTACCCTTGCTGGCCTGACTTCCAAACTCCCTTGAAAACAGACCTGGTGTGGTTTATTTTTTACATTGGACAGATATCTGAAAGACCTGAATCATCTCTCTTAAGTAAATCATTGCAGATGGAAGGTGGAAACCTTCCATCTTGGGTCAGTAATCTGGTACAAGTGCACATCCTCACAGTTTTTTCCAGGGAATATTCCATTGTGAAAGAAAAGTTTGCTCTGTCACAATAGGGACCGACTTTCCATCTGTTCCGAAGGGCACTCTGTTCCTCAGACTTCTTCATGATTGCTTTTCATGCAGGAATGCATACTGAAAAGCAACTGAATGGCCAAGTATATGCATAATGGGATTTACAGTCTTGATAAAGAGCAGTGTAGGTCTCCTGAATTTCACATGGTCCCTGTTCAGGGTATCTGAAGATCCTTCTCTGTTTATACACAGCAGTTAAGATACGTAAGAGGCTGCAGTGCCAGGTCCTGGGTGAAAAATGGGTGTTTATTTTTCATTATTCTTTTACTCCAAAGTAAGTGTCTGGAAGAATGAGGTTGTGTAAGTTTAGTTATTTGTGATTAGGGACTTCATTTTGCTGTCTTTCTGCTGTGTAAAATAGGTATTAATCATACTGGGGCAGAGCTGAGATGCAGTTCAATATCCTGTCTCTGAGCCTGATTCAGAGGAAGGCGTGAAAACTCCAGGTAAATTTGGCAATTAGAATCATGGAATCATTGAGGTTTGAAAAGAGCTCACAGAGTGCCTTAATATCATTGCACGCTCAGAAGAGAATTGCACATCTTGGTTTTGAGCATCCACTCTTTCAAATGAGTTACTTACTTTTCTGTATACAGCACAAAGAGGATGAGAAATATAATAAATGATAATGTACCTCTATAATTTCTTTCCTTATTATTTGTCCTTCCTAATGTTTTTAGTGTATATTAAGAGGTAAGTCGTGGCCTTCCTCATTCTTTTTAGTCTCCTCTAAGCCCTGCTGTGATATTCCAGTAACCTTTGTTATTATTGACCTACTCAGGGAGCAAGGCCTCACTGTACTAGACTTTTTTACTAACCCAGAGCAGTAAAACAAGCTTTAACTGCAAGTACATTTTGATATCATGTGGTTCTACTCGTATGTACCATATTCCCTAGGAGGTGATTCTGTGATTCCATTTAATTCATTGGAAAGCGTTGTGGTATTCTGGCCACATCTGCCGTTCCTTAGCGCACAGATGCTCTCTATTAACGACAGTGCATCTTTTCGCCCCTTCCAAAACACGACTCCCTTAAACACGATGCTTTATGGCTTTCCCGAGTTTCTACTTCAATTAGAATGCGTTGTTCTAAGGGGTGCAACTTGGTGGATCAGACTGATCACTACAGAGTGTCAGAACAGGCAAAAAGGGACAGCAAGGGGGACAGCAATGGAAACAGTGTTCTTGCAGAAGAACTGCATTTCCTTTAGTACTTGCCAAAGTAGCTGGTCTAATCTGTGGGAACACAAGAAGACATTGCACCTTTTTTCATTGAGTTCAATAATTAGAGTGACAAAAATCTGTCACCCTTCAGCTGCTGTGGCTTTGACTTTCCAGCTTTTGAGTCCTGTATTTGTGGTTTTCTTTCTGCATGAACTCAATAAGTAACAGGACTTAAACTGTCTAATTTGGAAGCTGGCAGTGCTGGCAAAGTTCCTCATATATCTTGCTAATTAGATACCTGATACAGAAGGCTTGGTCACCTAGAAAATGAAAACAGGGCTTTACAATCTGTGAGTGATTTAAATCAGACTAAAACCTCCTGCTTTTACACACTCTCAGGTTACATTTACAGTCACATGTGTTTGCACAGTCCCGTATTTGTACAGTATACCATAGGCCGGCAGCACTGCCAAGCATGTGAGATCAAATATGGTAAATTACTGTTGTCCTTGAGGTCTGATACACCAGAAGGAAAACACAAGTCTGAAATTACCGAAAACTTCATGGGAAGAGGAGAGGAGTTCCCAGAAATCCACTGAGGAGCAAATGCTGCTCAGCTTTGCAATGAGCTCGCAGAGCTTTCCAAAAGCTGATGAATGTTCCTGACCCGGTGAGTGTTTATCAACTGTCTGCTTGGCAGCTTTGCTCCCTTGAAAGCGTTCTTAATCTGCAGAGCTGAGAAGATGAGGGCTTGTAGTGAAAGTTCCCATTCTCCCAGGGCACCTTTCTTCAGTAAGGCATGTGTAAAGTGGAATCATTGTGGGGGGTGTTATCTACAGGGTACAGGATTACTCCAGGATTACATATTTGGATGGACCTGTCCATGCTCACTAGAAGAGATCACTTGTTTGGGGTATTTTTAGTGCAGTTTCTTCTAATCAGAACTTCTTTCATGGTGTTTAAAAGTGCTTTTTTACAAACGGACCTGGCAAAGGAATAATACCACAAGGCAGACAGATGCTTCGAGCTTTCAGGTAATCTCAGAAGAGAAAGCAAAGTTGGCTTTGGAACAATTGCAGTGACCCCAACTTGGTATCTTAAATAGCAAATACTGATACAAATCATATATAAAATTGTGCTTTCATTTTTCAGTTGCTTTATAATACTTATGAGGTAATATAAGTCCTGGCTAACTCAAGTGGGAGTTTTAAGGATGCAATAGCTGCAGCTGAGGAAACTGGATCAACATGTTAAAGCCCTAAATGCATGAAACCCCATATATGTTTGCAGGAGAGGAAAGTCTGCTTTACAAGAACCCTTGTTCCGTTGTTGTTTGGGGCAGGAAATGTGGGTTTGTGCGTTGTTAATTCAGTGCGTCGCTGAAGTGGTTCCTGATCCCTGATCCGTGCCTCTTCCATGCTGCAGCAATCAGAACCTAAATAATGAAAAAGGCATTTTAAGGCTCCAGTGCTGTAAGTTACTCGTCCAAAGCCACAGAGCAAAATGATGCTGAGCTAGATTTAGCACACAAGGAATTCCTTTTACCCAATCTCAGCCTCAGACCATTATTTTGTTTCTCTCTAGCAAATGGCCTTGTCTGATGTGCTCCAAGACACATCACGCGGGTCTTGGCGTGCCGCTGCTAGCACTTCTGCTCCTCTGAGTCACTGTGAAGGCAATTGGACAGCAAGCACCTCCTTCCTTCTAGGTTTGACACTCAGGAGGAAGCCTTTGGAAGTGCAGAGGGAGCCCTGGAAGTCATGTGGAGTTGATGGGCAGGCTGTGATGCTTCAGGAGTGGCAGCTAGGAAGGACCTCAGCATAGGGCAGGACTTGATGGAGTCTGAGTACCTGAAACAGAGCTGGTAGCATGTTCCCGAGTCTAATGTCTCTTTTTCCTGACAAATATAAAAAGAAAGAATTCATTGGTTTGAATTGCATTAATGACATGCAGAACAATAATCCCTGCAGAAGACAAGTCACTGCATTCATTTATCGGTTTCCATCATTTACAAGGGTCCAGGAGTGCATCTCTGTGTTATCTGGGCTGCCTCCTTGGAGGCAGCTCTCACTCCTTCCCCAAATTGGATGCGGAATCTCAGAGGTAGGATGGTGTTTGGATGCACACCCACTCCTCGCAGTATGTCTTCATGTGAGTGCTTTGCCTCGTGATTGTGTGGGCATGGTATTCGGCCCTTGCATTCAACTCAATTGGTCTCTTATTCCGAATAGTACTTTCCTTAGCTCAGGAGAAGAGAGCACTGAATGCAGTGTGTGCCCCACCTATCTGACATGAGTGCTTCCAGCAAAACCTGTGGAGTTATTTGCGCAGGATGTAGTCTAGTGTTAAGAAAATCTTTCAAGCATAGGAGCAAAAAACATGCCTGCGTGTTTATATTCTGGAATGTACCCATTTTCAGGCGCAGACAAGGGGAGTATTAAGGGCCATGAGAGAGTCCCATTAAGGGTATAGTGTAAAAGGGGTGTGAGGCATAGGACAGGGTAGGATGGAATGGGATAGGAAAGGAAGGGAAATAATCTCAGTCTGGCCAATAGGGTAGCCTGTCCAAGGAACTTCTCCAAATCTGCTTGAAGGTGCCCAGTGAACAGGTTGAAGCCCTCTTGAAGTTCCAGTTTAAGAAGTGAAATTATTACAAAACCAATGGTCGAGGTGGGCTCAGGCTGCAAATCTGTCACTTCTGAAAGCACGAACTGATTAAAACCCATTTCCTCTCCTGCTCCTTTGCCAAGACCTGTTTTCAGGGCTCTGTGCTTCCCCTCAAGCAGCCAATGAAATCCCTAAACCAAACAGGCACTATTCTTAGGGCTTGGCTGCTAAAAGGAAAAAGGAAAAAAAAGAAAAGGAAATTATTTTAAAATATTTTGCTTTAAAATTGTCATTTGTGCATTCGTGCACATTTTGGTATTAATTTTGGCTGGTTAATAGTTCTCTTTATAAAACAACAACTTGACCATTCACCTTTCATACACAGTTAAACTCGGATCCTGTGTGATCGTAGGTTTTTGTTGCTATTTCCAGGACACACAGAGGAGCAGTTTGCTTTAAAACTTGGATGTGAGGTACCCCTGGGTTGAGCAGTGACAGTGTGAATCGTGCTCACTGCTTACCCATGAGCACAGCCACACTCTGTGCAGTTCTCATCTGTGTGTGTGCTGAGCTCATCCCAGCAGCACATCAATTCGTACGACTCGTGCCTCTTCTACTTATGTTCAGTCCCAGAACCAAAAACATAGGTGGTGGAGCCTCTTGTTGTGCAGAATGGACACAGAGGTGGATGTGCGCCCTCCTTCAGGCCATCTGTTGAAGTCACAGTGGCTGTGCATGTGCTGGCAGTTAAATACACACATTCATCAGATTGAAATTTGAACCATTCTACAAATTTCACTTGAATAAAGGTGTTTCACTTGAATAAAGGTGGCACATTTCCCTCGTGCAGTGATACCAGTTCCCAGGTTGCAGAATTGAGAACCAAAGGTGGAATAATTGATAAAGGATAAGGAAAAATAAAATGTGAAAAAAATACTGTTAAAAATGCAAATTAAACTTCTGTGCTAAATAAGTTTTAAGTAAGGATTTCAAATGAAAAAGAAATGGAATGAAGTTTTATTCCCAGTGGTTTGCAGTGCTTCGCTAACCTTGCTGCTTTGTTCTTCCACCAGATGACTGTGTTATCACTCAAATATCTCAAACATGTTGATAGACTCATCTGTGGGGCATTCTCCATCCCACTGTTACGGGAGCTGCTGGGCAGGCAGCTGAATGGGAGTTGAGTCATTAGAGCCTGGTTGCAAACACATAAATAAGTGTATTTTAGTGTTCATGTGAGTATGGTCTCTGGACTGAATGTGATGTAGAAGTTAGATATGCCCTGATGTGGTCATAGGCTTGTGTTTATGTCAGGAACCAGCTTGTATACACTGAATTCCTCAGTAGGAATCACAGCTGTGGAGACATTGCCTTTGATGAAGAAAATGGCAGGTGGGTTTAGGTTGGTACAAGTCATCACAGAAGCAGGACTATTTTAAGATACAGACGTGAGGACAACTTACACAGGGAGGCTAACGCACAGTCTTGCAGCTTGTCAGCCTCTCTGTGCGTGTCTGTAGGGGGGGAGTTCCTGCTGACTGCCTGCATCACTTAAAGCGGGACAAGCTGTATTCCACATTGTGCAAGGTCATGCGTGAGAGGTATGGTTACCTCATGTGAGCCTTCTTGTCCCCCATTGCATACTTCCTCCCTGCTCTGTTTGGCTAGTGCCATTCAGCCTGCCTGTGTTTCCGCACGTGCTGCAGAGATGATGCTCTCAAACAGTGGTGGGAATGTCAGTCAGATGCTTTGAACCATGCTTTTTAGCCCTTCTCCTAGTGCAGCCTTTAAAAGCTTCTGTGCCAGTGGTGGGTGAAGTGATCCCTGTCCATTGCAGTTGGGTAGCTCAGCAATTAGAACTGTAAATTGCTTTATTGTCAGCCCTATTTCATGTATTTACATCCTCCCAAAGCAACGTGAAGACTGCAAAGAGAAACACGCAGGGATTGGGAAAGACCACAGAGGAGGTCCCCTCTTGGTTTTGTGCATCATCTCTTCAATTACATGGATTATGCAGCTGTGCAGTGTTTTCCACCAGCTTCCTCCTGTCTTGCTATGGCACAGGAATTACAGATGGAAAGAGGCGAATTACAGATAGGCAAGATGAAACTGTTCAAGGGGATTAATACCATCCTTTCCTTTTCTTTAGAGTCACTGCGTAACAGTGGACTGTAGCTAATACTTGAGCAGAGGTATTCACAGGAAGCCTCTAATAGAGAGTGCTCAGGTTTTGGGGGTTTAGAGAGTGACTCCTGGCTCTCCTTTGCAAAAGGTGCAGAGCACATGAGGATGTTTTGGGTCGTGCTTTGAACTGCTCACCATCTGATGTATAATGCCAAGTGCCCTGGAGAAGATGGGCCTCTGGTGTTTCTGTGCTGATACCAGCTGGTACTTCTGTAAGGTCTGATTTCAGTTGCTGGCTGTTTCTGTCACCAGTTACAAGGTAGGGACCATGCCACCTCCTCTTTGTAGGTATGGAAGCAAAGCCGCAGTGTTTGTAGTACACCCAATTACTGTAACTAGTAACTAGATGAAAATGTCCATGGGGACGTTTATTATCTCTCCTCATGGAGCAGGGTTTGGTCACTTCATGTTCTATAGAAGATGATTTTTAAATCCTTATTAATTACCCACTTTGTTGACCTCCCCTTCTGGCCTCTGAGGCTCACTGATCTCCACACATCTCCTTATGTCCGCCTTTCTGTTTTGCTCCCCTGCTTTCTTCTTTCACTGCTGCTGGAATATGGTGGCTTCCAGAGAGGAACTTTGCCATTAAGGAGGAAGAGCCAATCAGTTGTGCCCTTGGTCTATGTCCTTGCCCCATCACCAGGATGTCCCACTAAGCTGCATTTGTTGCCACGGAGGAGCATCTGTGAGGATGGCAGATACCAGATCTAACCATCACAGAGAAGGGCTCTACCCCAGTCACAGGGAATTGAATCTGCAGCCTGTGCAAGCAGATTTTTTTCGAGGGCTTATAACTTGGCCAAATCTGGGCAACTTTTAATGAAAACTTTGCCCCTGCCAGATTTCAAGTGCTTTCTCCAAAACATGGAGGCACAAGAGCTTTTTAATGAAACAGCTCTTAAAAACCGTAACAAAACGGGGAATAATAACATGTTTTTCTCCGAGATGTTCTCAGAAAAGTTGTTCTGTTGTTCTCAGAAATGGCTGAACCAGTTCAGCCTGGTTTATTTGTTTTGGAAGGGGTCAGCTGAGGCAAACTTTCAGCATGGGAAACTTCAGCCCAACTGGTTAGCCTTTCTCCAGGTGGCAGAGTTTAATGCAAGTGAGAATGGACTTAAACTGAGAAATCAGTGGCAAGCTTACTCACCAGCAATGCTCCTTGCTTAGTATAGAAAAAGACTATATATGTTAAGTGCTTTTTCTTCTTGCTGTTTCAGATTCTTTGAGTATATATTCCTCTACAAAGATGCAGTGATGTTTCAGATTGAGCAAGTTACAAAGCTTTGCTCGAAGGTTGCTCTGACAGAGCCATGGGATCCATATGATATTCCTGCCAATTCAACTTACGAAGATCAGTACTACATTGGGGGACCTGGAGACAAAATTATGGTCCAGGAATGGTCTGACAGAAAACCAGCCAGGAAACGTATGTGCATGGGTTTGTTTCATCTGAATAATGGTCATTGTCTCTGCTACCCAGGGAAAAACTAAACTGTGCATGTCTCACCCCAGCTGTCTGTATTTCTGTAATGCTTGCTGGAAGAAATAATATCTCCTGTGCACAGCATATGATTTTATTATCAATGTTTTTTATTAAGAGAATGTTCTGTATCTCAAAAGGAACAAATATGCCCAAGGGCCTTGAATGTATTTTAGTTCGTATCCTACAGATTTTGGCATGGAACAGCATCATTATGCTTGTGAATCCAGCAGTCTGCATCCAAAATTGATCTATAGAAGAATTGTTAGTGTAATTAGGGGCACACTCAAACTAGAGTGGGCGTAATAGAAACAAAGCAAGTGCCAGTGCTTATGTGCACACTACTATCAAGTGTTACTGTAGAATACATCCAATACGTGGTTCTACAGCAGTGGAACATCCATTCAGCTAAGTTCTGATATCCACTATGCTAGTAAGAAGCATCAGCACTTGGCAGCTGAACACCTGCATCATATAAGAAAGTAGCCTGAATTCTCCAAGGTACCATATTTTGGAGGCATAGCGATTTGTTAGCACATTGGCTTCAATTTCAGCTGTGGTTTACTGATAACTCAGGCAACTATAAAAAGACTCTTAAACTCTGCATGAAATTAGTGGCACTATTCATCTAATGCAATACTTGTGGTTCTAGATACCTAATGTATAGGCTGAACCTGAGCTGAACCTGAGGCAGGGGAAGAGGTTTTTTTTCTTGACTATAAATAGAATGAATGAAGTAGAAAATGAAGGATAAGATCATTAGACCTTTGTAACTAGGTCTGTATATCCTCTGGTATTCCACAAGAGGCTAATTATCACTTACTCCAAGAATTTTGTTTTTCAGATCCGGTATTTTTGGAACTTCCATGGAACTTACTATCCAGACACATTGAGTTAATGATGTGTGATTTTTATCCTGTACTATTTTGTGTCTCCAGTGCTTTTCTGAATGATCATTCATAAAAATAACGTGTTCAAGTTGTCTCGTCATCCCCCTTTCAGCTAATATGGGCTTGGATTCTAGAAATTGTATTTCTGTTAAAGTGACAAAGGTTTCAATGGAGATGTGGGCTACCTTGATTTTACCTTAGTTCTTTATTCGAAATTCTGATAGAAGACTTGTTGAGGACAAGAAGCCTCCATTTCTGCGTATTCAAACCCAAACTCACTGAGATGAGAATGTTGTCACTGACAGTGTAAGGTGAAATGCCCCTGTGGTACCCAAGCTGATGGCACCAAAATTTGTCTCCTGGGAAAACAGAGCATTTGAATAGCTTTACTGGTGAAGTGGGAAAGGGCCGACATAAAAGTGGCATGAGAGGTGAGAGAAATCAGTTTTGCAGAACTCAGTTAAACCTGGGACTAAGCAGAAGTGACGGTCCTTCAGGAGAGGTATACTTGAAAGGTAACATTCCAGTACCATGATTTCAAATGTGCTCGGCACCAGCACGTTCAGGTTAAAGATCTTTGTGCTGTCCAGATTATACCAGTTTTGTGGCCTTTGTTGATGCATGTAGACAGAAGCATGGGCAGTCCAACCTATAGGCTTTGCTTGAGGAGCGGCCACTTTTTTGCTGACATTGACATGACACATTCATTCATTCTTTCATTCATTCATTCTCTCACGTCATCTAAAGTAGTCCTATTTCTGCTTGGTTACAGTGGAATCGTGGGTTGGTGTTTACACAGTGACGGACTGTTACCCTGTACAGGAAACCTACACAAAGAACTACAGCGTGACGACCTCCACTCGCTTCTTTGATCTGCAGTTGGGCATTGCTGACCCCTCGGTGTTCACCCCTCCCAGCACCTGCCAGACAGCCCAGCTGAGGAAGATGGGAGGTGAATGCTGATGAGGAACTCTGGCTGCAAGCACGTATTAGCCAAGAGGATGGTTTATTAATAGCTCCTGACATCCAACCTCATTTTTCAAGCTTATTGTGGCTCTTCATGGAATTACGAGTTTTCACTTGAAAGAGAACATAAACATTATATACATAAACATAAAGAGAACATAATATATAACACTAAAGTTCTCTTTCATCGCATTAATCTGTTCAGTGATGCACTTGCACAGTAGAGTGACCACTAAGATAATATTTATAGATAGTATTTATTTAAGCTGTGGCTGATTTTCCTTTTACAAAGGTTTGGTTATTCTGTTTCTTCAAGAAGATGAAGTGTAAGCATACTGCAATAATGGGAACATCTAGAAGGAAGAGCTAGATTTTGTTGTTGTTACTTCTGGGGATTTGAGGGAAGGGGAAATACGCTCTGGGTAAGACCTCATCCCTAACTGAAAAATACCCTGTTTTAAACAGTGCGCATCCAAAGTGGGGAAATCCATTCTGTTGGCCTAGTTTTGCTTTCTGTTTTTCACTTTCTGCCTGTCAGGAAGCTGGTAGTCCAGTGTTTGAGCCGATTTCTTTCTTTCTGAAGAGAAACTGGAGTAACTGTTCATGTATTGCTGGCTGACATGCAAAAACCACTTGGCTGGTTCTTGGGGTAAGGGTATGAAAGGGAGGGAAAGAGAGAAGGTACCCCCCAAACAAAGGAAGCCAAAGTTTTCTTACATTTACTACACTTCTGCTATTCCGGGAGGTTGCGATGAGACATTTCTCAGTCACATTTTACTTCAGCACTCACGTTTCAATACTATTGTAGTTTTAACCTATGCAAAGAGATTGAGAGGTACCACGTTCTAAATGGCTTTAATGCTTTTTAACTATTCTCAAAAGTTTCTATACTCAAAAGGGTATAAAACCACCTCCATAATTCCAGGTAGGAGTGAAAAAAAGCCGTTCTCAGCGTGCAGTCAGTAAAGGCTAAATCAGTGTTCACACAGTGCCTGGTGATGTGGATGGAGTGAAAGATGGAGCTGTGCGACCAGTGTGGGGAGCTGGGAGGAGGAATGGGAGGGAGAGGGAGAGGTTTTGGATGTCCCTTGAGCTGTGTGGCTGCAAACTACTGCAATCCAAGCAGAAATGACAATCTATCTTGCTTCCTCTCGCTCCCACTCCATTGATGCTTGCCTTATTTGCTGCTCCATCAGCATCTCGAACCTCATTTATTAACTCTGCGTCCTCTTCTGGTGGGCAGAGTGAAAGGTTCTTTAGGGTGAATAAATAAGTAACCAAAAAAGCTTGTTTTCTTTTGCTTTAGAAAACTCAAACCAAATCTTTGTGCACCTTCAGGCCCTCAGCAGTGTGGAATGGTGATGGGGTTTGCTCTTTCACCAAATGAAATAAATTGGCTTATTCTTTAAGTCTTGGCATGCCTTTTAGTTATTATTTGCAAGTATGTTTAAAGCCATATTCTTGTCCTCTTACAGATGTAGGGTACTTGTTTGCTCCAGAAGTTGTCCCAGTACCACTCTGGGAGGTTTGATATCTGTGAAGGGGAGATGCTGGGCAAGGCTTTTAGTGCTTTGTATGCTCATAGCTTCTTGTACGTGAGCAAGTGGTACAGTGGGTACTTTGCTTTCACAGCTGTGGTCAGAATAGCATTTTACTTTGCCTTGTGCCTGATGAAAGCATATGCACAGAACTGCGAAAATTTAGGTAGCTGATTAGAACCTTTCCCCTGGACATGACCATTCCACTGAAACTTGCTAGCAGAAAGAAGGATTGGGTTTCCTTGGGTTTAGAGTGCATTTAGTCTGTGCTCGCCTTCTGTATTTTTTGTGACAGCCTAAATGCTAACTGCATATTGTTCTCATTAGGGCAATGATTAACACACATTTCTTAACATCTGTGTCTTGTTGGAATCTGGAAAACATAATAAATCTGGCTAGCAAACATGAAGCTGTGGCACTGCCTCATTCGGGATGACTTTGTTGTGGTACAGCAGATAGCTGAGTAATCAGGGTGTTTGTCTTATGTTTTGCTGACAGTGATATCATTTCTAGCAATAAGCTAAATGTTCCTTTAATATGAATTTGCAAAATCTGGTACACAGAACAGAGCAATTTTGTACAGCTAAGTGTGCACCTCCAAAAACTCCCGTTGTCTTCATATTTATGCTTTGCAAATTCAATAAAGAGAGTTGTCAAAGAGATGTCAAACAGCAAATTTTGGGATTACGTGTTTTAAATTAGCCCTGAACCGAATCCAAAGCGCAAAATGCGCCTGGTTTCTTATCTTGGTTATCATTTGCTGCGGTTTGTTGTCGTGTACCACAAGACACGTCTTCATGCAGCTGTGCCAATGGCTCCATAAGGATGAGCATGAAAGGTACTTTAAAGTACCCAGATAACGTGCTGCCACAGTGAAGTAAAAATGGGGTTGTCTTGTCTGGTACCCAGGGGAATTTGTTTATCACAGTTATCTGCTATTAAATTAATAGTAAATTCATATGTACATTAATTATATGGTACTGGAACAGTAGCAGACCCAGGGAGCTGGGTAGCCTGTGAGACAAAGCTGGTTTTGTGAGATTTCCAGTCCTTCCTAGTTTCAGCTGGGCCAGAAATAGTGCAAACATAGCCCTGCCTGCCCTGTTTTGTATTCCTGCTTGGAGGCTTTGCTGAAAGCAGGATGTGTAGAAACACAACATTGTTTTATTTCAAGTTAACCAAACATTCCTGAACCTCAAAACAGGTTTAGTTTGAGTTTGGGGAGGAGATCAGGGCATTTGGTTCAGTTCCTATTTTAACAGTTTGCTTAACTCTAGTATTAGGGCCAGATTTTGTGGCCTCAAGCCATGCTGCACACCATGGAAGTGCTGCCACTTACCAGGGCATGCCAACTTTCAGGAAGAATGCAGGAAGAAATACAATAATCCATAGTACAGTAAGTTTTAGCCAAGAATCTCTTAATGCAATATTCCTATTTTGGTGCTGTAATGGAAGTGGTTTGTTTTCCACCTCAAAGTTCATTTCATTCTGGTGCTCACTTCTTGCAAACTTTCATCTCTTTTCCGACCACCCCTTACTTCCTAATGCCAATGGAGCCCACTTCCAGAAGAGCATGTACAGCCCTCACTTCCATTTCTTTCAGTAGAAGTTCAACACCTAAATACCTGATGGAACTGCTCTGGACCTGACTTCCTTAATTTTGCCAACATTCTTATCTCAAATGCAGGAGTGGTGCCAGACATAACCAACTGTGAACAGCATGCAGTGAACTATGCGTAAGTGACCAATAGTGGAAGCAGCGTTGGCTCAGGTGCAGTTGCTGGTGTCTTGAAATTCCAGTCAATGAGATGTCTTGGCACAGCTCCTGCATCACATCCTGCATCTCCTGCATCACATCTTGTATCTTCTGCATCACGTTCCACATCTCCTGCATCCTCGGCCACAAACTGGTTCTGGAGACAAGCTTCAGGACCTTCCCACATGATGGAAAGGCATGTCAGGAAACCATCAGGTGGTTGCCTGCTCCTTAGCTATGAGGAATAAGGATTTCAGAAGAGCACTGCCACAATGAAAGACAGAGGTTCTCGACTGTGAAGAGCCAGAGGAGCTACCTTCCCACGAAGCTGCATGCACAGCATGGACTCGGGCACATGCAGGTTTAACTTTCATGTCTGCACTTACACATAGGAACAAGTGAAGCAAGCTTGAAAGGCTCTTCAGACACTTCTGATTGTTTACTGCTTTGTAAGGGGAGAGGAAGAAAAGCTTACGATCCGCTGAGACTCATCTTAATAAGATCCAGAGTCTCATGATCAGAGACTGATGCAATGAGTAGTCTCAGAAAACAGTGACAGATATGTAGGATAACAATGCTGCCATGAAGCTGCTAGGGTATATTTCCAAACTTTACTGGGTTTTACTGCAGTTACTTTTGAGTGCATGCTGGTTTAATGTGCTTCAGTCTAAAGACCCATGTGCCTTGATATGGCTGTTTCACCCCAGAAACCGTGTGCTGAATGAAATGATGCACATAGTTGCAGTATGATGTTTTGTTTGAAGTAAGGACAAACAGCCCAGCAGGGCACATTTTGGAGGTGACCTGCCTGTTCAGCTATAGGCACAGATGTGCCTTTCAGGAGGGGTGCTGCCTGCTGCCTCTGAGCATGTCAGAGGACAGAATTTCTCTTCTCACCATCCCATCCATGGGAACCTGCTTCAGTCTCCTTCCTTTCCCACTGCATAGTGGGAGCAGTAGCTCTGCTTTCCACTTGCTCTTGTCTTCCTGACTGTGATAGCTCCCAGCCAACATCAGTGCCTCAGCCAGTGGGGCTCACGGATCCCTGGAGGCATTGCTGCAGTAGCACAGATGTCACGGAGGTTTCCCAGCCTCTGCCTTACATGTAATCACCTTCTGCGTGTGTGTTATACGTGTGGGCTTACCCTTTGCACCCCTGCGGGCCCACTCGGTGCATGGGGTTGTTGCTCATGCGCCCAGCACCCGGCCGTCACCATTAATTGGGCTCAGCTCAGGCTTTGCTGACGCCATGCAAAGGGGCCCGGGAGCAAAAGGAAGGGAGAGGAAAGGCAAGGGAAGCCTGCTGGGCTCATCCTGCTGCCCGCTGGGGTTTTTCCCATGCTTGCCCAGCGCTGATAAACAGCTTTGACATTCCTGCAGCAGCACAGCCGGGTTGGCGGCTCTGTGTTACAGCCCAGGTGACGCTGAAGGGGTTGGGTTTCACCCTCTGCACTAAAATTATCCCTGAGGCCAGGCCAGGGACATGAGTGTTTAGTATTTGGTAGAGAAAGGATCCCATCGCCCCCTTCGCTGCCATCCCAGCCTGGCCGCCATGGATTTGTTTGGGCAGCCACAGTGCTCCTCAGTCTGTCCCCACTGTCCCCTCTCCATCTGTCACTCCCCGGGACAAGCAAGGGTTTAGCAGGGTCCTTGCTCTCCCCATGCACTGGGCTAGTGCGTCTTCTCCACTTCCCTATGGGGCTTGCGGAGGTGTGGCGAAAGCCCTCCCTCTTGTCCCACCACCGCCGTGCCATTCTTTACGTGCTTGCTTCAGAGTTGGTTCTGTTAATCTGATGGGGTGATTTTTCATCAGGATGCTGAGCTTGGGTCTTCTTGCCACAGTTGTTTTGCCAGGTAGTGATCCTCTATTGCTGCAGTATCTCATACTCAGCAACTTGTACAGGAATAGACATTTCTAATGCTGGCAGCAGTTTGCTGCTGCTTGTGGTAAGAGCACAAGGAGTGGAAATACTGAAAGCAATGATGAAAGACAGCAGAGATCCTGTTACTGGTGGCCCAACTGCCTACCAAGTACCAGAGGGAGCTCTGAAAAGAATATAGACACTTTACCCAAGAAATATCCCCCATCTCTCCAAAAGAGAGGAGCTATGCTAGACATCCTGCGTTGCGTTGACTTTATGAAAGTAATATGCTATACTAATACTGTATGTGTGACCATAGCTCACTATGTTGCTTCATAGAGGGACGGAAAAACAGATGTTTTTTCTCAGCATGCTTCTACAGAAATTGTGTGAAACTTAGTGGCAGAAAGTGTTGACTTTTGAATTAAATCAGTGGTATGTGTGGAGTTCAGACTTGCAAGGAAACAAAAGCTGTATCTAGAAAGCATTCTGTAGCTTTAAGCTAAAGTTTTTAATCCTCAGAACTTCTGCTTTAAAGGAAATAAATAATGCAGCTTGTCAGAAGGACTGAACTCTGAAACTGCTCTGAACTGGCATTCAGCTTTCAAAGAAGCTGCTTCTGTTGTGGGCTTGAAGAGGGGATCCTGCCTGAAGATTGCTGCTTTTCCCAACCATACCACTATAGCTGATGAAAGGTAGTGCCTCTTCCTACAGACACTCAGTACTCTGCAGGTGTCCAAAGAAAGATGATGGTTTGTGCCAGCACAGGACCTGTCCTGGGTCTCTTTCAGTTGAATGTGCTTGCTTGAGCACAGAGCAGACTATGAGCAACCAGCAGTGTCCGTTATCAGGGGAGAAAGCTTACCCAAACTGGTGCCTGTTTCAAACTGCTGGGACATCCTAGAGTGGAAAACCCATTCAGGAGTCTATAGGGTTCATGTTCCATGTAGGTGAGAGTGGGAGAAAAACAGCAATGAAAGAATGAGAACAAGAAGTGAGAGGAGGCAAGATTAAAGAATGCCAACAGAGTGGTAGCCCAGAAAGCAGCCAACACATCCCAGATAAAAGGGAAAAAGGAAAGGGAAAAGAAGGGAGGTTGTCCAGAGCCATCTTTGCCTACCCCTTCTCAGCCCGTTTATGGATATATAGATGAGACAGGGGGGACCAAATTCAAATTTAAAGGTTCCTAAACATCAGCATTACTTTTCAGGCGATACAAATCCCTGAAAGCCCTGACCAGCCAGCCAGAACCCCCATTGGGTTGGACTGATACCCAATGGCCCTCATGGGGACCAGCTCAGGGCTGTTGAGGGCCCCATAGACGGAAGGAGGATTTGGGTGGATTTGACCTTTCAGGTTCACTTCAAGGAAGGACCAAATATTCGCACCTCCTGCTGAAGGGCATAAATTGAGCGCGAAGTTGTCTCTAGCTGGTGAAAACCAACATTCAGTGCTTACGACCCTGTTCTTTCCTTTCCAAGAAAAGTTTTCTTAACTGAGCTGCTGAATTTGGACATTGAAAGCTCCCACCTCTCTCCCATTTAATTTCCACCTTGTGCTGGCTCACGCTGCCGAAGTGATATTGCCCTCAGGATAGTTTGTTCCAACAGTCTCACTCTTACAGATGTGGATGAAAAGGGCAGATGGTGGGAAACGTTAGGGGGGATAATCAGAAGGAGAAGTCCAGTACAAAGCGAAGCAGGACATGTTCCCATGCGCTGCTGCCTTTCCCACTACAAGAGCTGGACTTGGGGAAGGAAGCAAAGTACTGCTGAGCTTCAAAGGTTGGGAGTGATATTGTCTATATTAGAGAAGCATTAGTACGATGTCAAATGTATTGCTCACTAACGAAATCTCCCTCTCTGGAGGATCTCTTTTAAGAGCAGAAGGAAATGTTGGATGTTTCCTCCATGGCGAGTTGTGTCCCAGCCAGCCAAAATCACCAGGCAAGGGTGGCCAAGCACAATACATCCTCTAAGCTTCCTCCTTTATTTCTTCAGCAGCTGCTTGGAACACAGCTGTCCAAGGGCTTTAGAGGGGGAAAGACAAGTGGCATGTGTTTGGTCAGGTGTCTCAAGTGCTAAAATGAACTTTGGGCCACCTGAACCTGAGGGTGTGAGCAGAATCGCTGCACTCATGTGCTGTAAACAGCACTTGCTTTATACTGGAAACCCTCACACTGAAGTGTCTTGCACAGGAAAACATTTGTAATGGGGTGCACACCTCAGATCAAGCCATCGATGGCCATAGTTAAAAAAAGAAAAGCCAAGAAATTGTTAAAGAAAGAAAAAAAGCCAAGTAACACCTGCACTTCCACACAGATTTCCATCTACATTGGCTAAATGACACAACCTTTTTTCTTTTGATGTTGGTAGCTAGTGCCAATTGTATAGGAAATTGTTACTTTCAGTCTGGATTGTTGCTAAATGCAGCATAGTATGGGAATGCAATTACTTCAGCTAGAGCTAATTATTTCATGACATGCTGGTTCAGCATTCACTTGCCCAGGGGGGCTTTTGCAAAGAGGAAAGCATGATCTTCACATGCACTGCCTACCGGTTTGTTTTCTTCCACCTCAGACATCTCCACAACCAAATAAATACATAGGGTATAATCCCTTATCCCCCTTTTTTCTTTTCTTTGCATAGCCTGAATGTACATATGAGTTTTGGCACACACCTACAAAATGACAAGAACAATACCTTCCTTACTTTTTCAGTACTCAAAGTACTAAATACTAAAGGGAAAAGGGATTTGTCAGGGTTTTAGATGAGAACTGAACATCTTTCCATGAATCAAGGTAGGAAAATAGCTCTCAGAAAGGTGCAGGTCACAAAAGAGCTGTGTAAGTTGCACCCAGTGGCTGAAGCACTTTCTAATCCCATGCAGACATGGCCAACTGCACAGCTTGGTTTCAGTGGGACAAGGGGATGTGATGGTGACAGCAGCAATGCACTACTTGTGCTGCTTGGAAGAGCTGTTATTTGCCTGTGCGTTGGGCATGGACCCAACTGCTCTAGGTCTGCTTTCCTGTTCCTGGCAAAGGTCACCACTTCATCATTGAGTTTTGTCTTTTCAGTATCAGTTACACATTTTCAGGATTGTTGTACCATCTGTGGGTTGGCTCAGAGTCTGCCTCTGACTTGAAGGAGGATGGGTTCAACTGCCACCCCTTCTTTCGGCTCCAGGCAGTCCCGTTGTTTGGGTTATTCTACATGGCAGGCTTCAGGAAGAATGTGTGGTCAAATTAAAGTATGTCCTATGGAGGAATGATGTTCAGAGACTGGCATGTCCGTTCCCTGCTATGCCTGGGTGAAGGACATTCACCAGGAAGATAAACAGCCCCTAATTCATGATGTTGCAAGAAACTCTATGAGCAAACTTGGCTGGAGAGGTGGAGTTCATAGCAACCATGCTGGATACTCACTGTGCCAGTAACTCCTTGTCACAAGAGACATGGGAGTGAGCCAGAAATCAGTATTCCCCATGCAGTGTCAGTGGCACAGCTCTCCACAAGACGTAGGGGATTCGCAACTTTCTGTAGCTCTCCAACTTGTCTTTGCCGGACTTCAAATGAATTTGTACGCTCAACTGAGGGTTGCATCAGCCTGCCTCTGGCTGCCCATGAGCATTGTCTTCATGTGTGTGAACATCTGTTCTGAAACAGAGACTAAATCGTGAAATCAAGTTGTCACTTGTAACTTTTGTGATATGTGTCCTTCAAAGAGGTTTTGGAGCTAAAAAACCCTTAGCATTTCAGGCAAATAACAGTCTAATAGTTATTCAACTCAAGATGAGTCGAATATAGAACTGTTGGGAGAATAGAACGGAACAGAAAGAATAGAACAGAACAGCGTAGCATAGCACTGAATGGAACTAAACAGAACAGGACAGTTCAGCTGGAAGGAACCTACAGTGATCATCTAGTCCAACTGCCTGACCGTTTCAATGCTGACCAAGAGCTAGATCACAGTATTAAGGGCATTGCCCAAATGCCTCTGAAATGCGGACAAGCTTGGGGCATCAAGCACCTCTCTAGAAAGCCTGTTCCAGGGTTTGACTGCCTTCTTGCTAAACAAGTGTTTCCTCATATCAAATCCAAACGTCCCTTGATAGATGCAGCTTTGTGCCATCCCTGTGTGTCCTGGCACAGGGTACCAGGGAGAAGAAGTATCTTCTGGAAGACTGGAACACTCTAAGAAGAAAAAGCAAGTCTCCTAAATTCATGCAGCTCTTGGAGGAGCACAGGCCTCTTGGCTTTATAGTCCTTGGTATTTTAGTTCACGTTATCTGCAGCAGTTGCAGAGCTCAGCTGCCACCCATTCAGGCTTGTAAGTTCAAGCTTGTACTTCCCTGTCAACAGTCCTTCCTTCTGTACACATGCTATGGTTGGGCTCTGCTCCAAGCTCTCTCACACCACTTTGGTTCTCCAGTTACTCCATCCCACTGCTTCCAGTGTTTTGAGTATTGTAAAACACTCACAGGTTTATTGCAAACACTCTTTTTATGGCACTAAAATGCTTGATCCTTTTTCAGATGGCAGGTGAGAACACCTCACCCCTCACTCTTTAACAGCACATTGCATCACGAACCAGATCTTTAAGGTCCCTTCCAACAGAAACCGTTCTATGATTCTATGATTATAGATGCATGCTATGCATGTAAGTGTGATACAAGGATAATGTTATTGCCAAGTATGAAAGCACTGATCATTATTACTGGGGTTATTGACATAGAAACTATTGTTTAGAAGACTGTTCATCTTCAGTGCAATGGTTATAACACCATGTTTTGAAGTTTCCAGCAGTGCTGTGATCATTATCTTAAGTTTTTCCAACCTTATTCCTCTATTTTCCTGTAAAGCTTCGTTTCAGTCTACCATTAAAAAAGGTTGACATCTGCGTATGAAACTCATTTCTATTTTGGTTCTCTTCTTTGTAGCAAATCCTGGCATGGTTATCAGCAAGTGTGATGCTCAGTGTATACACCCTTAAAACACTTGTATTACAGAAAGTTTTCACTTGAACTCCTGCTGCCCTGGTAGGGGTCTTCCTAACTTAAACATGGCATCTCCAGGAGTGAAGTCTTTACAGATGGTGTGAGCTCATTCGCATTCTGTGTTTAGCTTTAGTGTTGTTTCCACAGGATCTAAAGAGGGACTGAAGTTAAAAAGCAAGTGGAAGGTTAAATCACCAGGAGAGGGAATAGTGTTTTCATGGGATCTATAAATCTTCTTGAGACGTTCTAAAACTGCAGATAGCTGCTTGGCTGGGTTTAATGCTAGCAGTCAGGAAACTAAGCACTACTTTGACATTTTTAAACTGCCTTGAAATGGGGTTATTTTTCACTTAGAATGTGGATGACTCACAGCAATCAGGAGGCCCAAAAGACAGTGCACTGAGGCTTTGTAGGGTGCAAATCGGTGTCACTCCACAGCATCCAGTGGAGCTACTGTGGCTGGTGCTGAGCGAGTCACTGACTCTTACCTATCATTTGCTACCTGTGAAATGCCGGCAAAAATCTCTTTTGGGGCTGGTGATGGTGGGGAGCTCTGAAGTCCATATGAAGAGGGCTCCATGGGGCTGTGGACAAGGGGCTGCAGGGAAAGGCCAAGGGGAACGGCTTTAACTGCCAGAGGGGAGACTGAGATGAGCTCTTGGGCAGAAGCTCTTCCCTGTGAGGGTGCTGAGGCGCTGG
>JAOEHY010005754.1:0-12927 GCA_025447955.1 Psilopsiagon aurifrons | reverse complement strand
TGCCCAGAGAAGCTGTGGCTGCCCCATCCCTGCAGTGCTCAAGGCCAGGTTGGACACAGGGGCTTGGAGCACCCTGCGCCAGTGGAAGGTGTCCCTGCCCGTGGCAGGGGTTGGAAGTGGAGGAGCCTGGAGATCCCTTCAACACAAACCACTCTGTGAGTCTGTGATTCTCTGCAGCCAGCTCAGTTTGATCTCTGTTTTCGCTGACATCAGCAGTGGCATATTGGTCAGCTGCACCAAGCAAAACGTGAATCCCCTCAACTTGGCTAAGTCTGTCCATGCAATCACCCCAGGGGACATATGGCATGGCACCGGTGGAGCGACTTCATCACGTCAAGTGCTGACATTGACCCCTCTCTGGCATGATGAAAGCAGGATGCTTTCACGTAAGCAGCGGATGAGCTCACCCTTGCATGTACTGTCATTGCCTTGTCACCCGGCAAGGCACAGCAGACGCCAGCGCTGTCCGCAGTTGCATAAACACACGCCATCAAAGACCTGGAAGCCACACGCTGGCACAGCGTGCAGGCGGCTCTTCTGTTCCTGTAATTAATGAACTCCTGGCAGGAGGCTGACGGGAGCTCAGCATCCCCCAGGAGCACAAGCCAGAGTGCACAGGGGTGGCCCTCGCTGCGATTAAAGACGTGGCTCCAGAGGAAAGGAAAGCGGAAGCAAACAGCAGCCTTCTGCCAAGAACTGCACTTCATAAGGTCAAGGCTTGGGAGCCGCTACAAGCTGGTGCTCTGCACAAACTGGATTTCCTTTACTCAGTGCTCATCAGCATCACTCATGGGCTCTGTGACGTTGCCTGGGTGCCCTGCTTGGTGCACAGACCCCACAGGTCTAAGCTGTGTGCACCTGGAGTGCTATGGAAGATAGTCCCCATCCAGCAAACAGAAAAGGTAATGCTCAGCCTCCCAAGCTGCAGTGCACATGCAAGCATGCTGCGAATCCAAGAGGTCCTTGTTGCTTGAGGCTTCTGTATAATGTGCTTTGTGTCATGTTCTGTTAATAATCTGGATAACCAGAGCCTTGAGAGGCCCCAGGCTTCAGCTACAGGGATGTTTGCAAGGAGGCCAGCAGAAGACCTGAACCAGCATAGCAAATTTGGGATAACCTACTGAAAACCCCAGTGTGTGACACGGTGCTAATGCCAGATGTGATGTTACTGAGCTATGTGTCTGTTCAAGGTGAATGAACTAAAATCAAGACACAGATCCTAATGGGAGGACTGCAAATGGGCACCTTCAAAGCCAAGCCCAAAGGTTAACCCAGAGCCATCAGGATAACAGCAGAGGAAGCTTCACCTCCCTGGGCAAGGACTCTCCATTTTTCTGCCACTGTGGCACCCAGTGTGCAATGCCTCAGTCTGAACTGGAGGCTTGAAACGTGGCATGGTTTGCTCTTACTTGGTGCTCAGCACCAGCCTGCATGGGGCGAGCAGTAGTATGCCCCGCTGTGCTGCCTTGCCTCTGTGAAAGCTGCTGGCACACAGACAAGGTGCGGTGGATTTCGTGGAATGATTTGCTGAAATGAGAATTTCTCTGGCGTAAAGTCAGGCAATCTTGCTCCTAACCATTACTTCTTCAGAGCCAGCACAGCTTTGGCCTGGTTTAGACCCCATTTCTAAGTTCTGGTGTATATTCACAACCCTTAATAATCAACTTACCAGCCTTAGAGACTCCTTACTACTAGTTTTAAAGGCGTGGTAAACATTAAGAAACCAAATCACCTTGCTATTTATGGCTTGAAGGGGTTTGTAGTGTTAGAAATGATGCTTGACCTCTTCGGACCTTCTTTGCTTATATTTTCAACTCAAGAGGGAACTTTGGGTAGGATTCCTTTCTATTTTGATGAAAGAAATGCACGGGTTTGCATTCGATGAGAGAAATGCAAATGTGCTCATGAAAGACGCCAAAGGAGCCACAGGTAGCAGACATACACAGCTGAGTAGAAATTTGTTTTGCGTTTAATTTGGAAAGTAACATAGGTTGAAAAAATAACCTAAAGCACAACAATACATAGGTCTGTGTTCTGCAGGAAACCTATGCAAGCCAACAGACATTTAGATCAAAGACTTTGTGCCTCAATTCATATCTTTCTAGTGAAAATAAACAACATATTTCAGTTCAACAGGAATTTTTAAACTCAGTAACCATAAAAAAAACCCACCAACAAGGAAAAAGTCCTAGTTTGGGATTTCTCAATTAAAAATCACTCTGATTTTCAAAGTTATATGTTCAGTCTGGGCAGTGGGCTTCATTGTGCTCAGTCTCAGGTACCAGCATGGGAAGCTCTACCTCTGGCTGAGCAATCTCAGTTCCCCTTTGAGCAATGAACAGAAAAGGTTCACTATGTAGGAAACTGTGAGAGCTGAGAAGTCTGCTTTAGGAGGAGAGAGATCATTTTATCAAAATGCCTGTTTATAACCTCTGTGACTGAACAGTGATCTCCTCACCTAGCTGCAACATGGGTGACTTTGTTCACACCTGCCTTGGAGCAGATGAAGCTTGTCTCTGTTTTCCACTATTGTTAAGAAAATTTGCTCAGATTTAGGCACTCAAAGACTTCATTGTGTGCGAGTATTGTTGCCTCATATTGCATATTTTAACGAGCGTTACTACAATTTTCCATTTGGATAGTGGTAGAAATCTTACATTGTGTAGTCCTTCATTTCCTAGGTCTTTTTTTCATCCAGTTTATCATTTAACTGATTTCTTGGGGGATCATTATCATTATTGTCTGATTTGAAATTTAACCTTTTTAGTCTACAGCCAGGCCTTCAATATGGAGCAAATACTCCTACAGCTGAGACTAAACTGGGACTTCTTTCATTTCTATGAAAAAGAAATGTTTTCTCTTCTACCAAAACCTAAGGAGGCAAATATCATGTATTTTCTAATCTCCATGATGTATCATCTTTAAGCGAGAGGGGATGATACCTCTCTTTCTTTGTCCAAATCATGCTATGAAATTAAACCTTGTTAAGTGTATAGTTATGGATCTTAAGGTTAGCTTACAGGCAGCAACCTTTAAAAGATACTGTTAAACAAAGCCAAAAAGATGATACTCAGCTTTCAAAATTTTCTTGAATTTAAATTCAATTTGAATTTTACATTTGAATTTTTAAATTAATTTTTTGAACTTAAATTCATGTTTAAGCTTTTGTAAGAGAATATCAGAGAATATGGTTTGTTAAATGCTTGCCCCTGAGAAAATCTCCAGACATTGATACTTCAAGTGCTAGTAAATTCACTTTAAACCTAACTTCTTAAGTTCAGTGTCAAAAACTAGAGCCAAGACTTTGATACCATTAGAAACAGGAAATACAGTGCTCTCTACAGAGGACCTGAGAGATCCAGCTTCTGTGCTATTACATTCCAGAATTTATTTCAGACTATGTTTTAGACCCTTTAAACGACATTTTTGTCATTCCTCGGAAACGTGCACAGGTTGCACTGAGAGAAAAATTCTGTACATTCTATAATTGCTATTGAAACTTCTTACTAAATGACTCAATTCCTGAAGTCCATCATAGAATCATTTAGGTTGGAAAAGAAAAGACCTTCAAGATTATTGAGTAAACCAGTTAACCTAAGCACTGCTAAGGAGAGGATGGTTCTCTCTACTAAAATATGTGTTGAGACTGGAACTTGCACTTATAAGACACACTTGTGCCTTGCAATCCTTTATTTCCCACTACAATACCATACATTTTCATTTACAAGGCACTGAAAAGAGCTGCAATGCTAAAAAATGGAGAAAGATCAGATTTGAGCTGCCTTAAAACTGTTTTACCAAAAACTTCACCTTGGAGTCCATATCCTACACACTGAGCACTGGCTCACTGCAAGAAAAACCTTAGGGTAAAGGAAAGAAACCATAGGGTTAGTATTTATTGACTCCCAAATATGAGTTATTTCTCTCTCATGCTGAAACTTACTGCTAATTAAAGGTGCTGGTGTATTTACCTGCCTATTGCTCTACTGCAATCAGGATATGTGCTGAAACCTAATGAAAGCACTAGCAAGATGCCCATTGATGTTAAAGGTATTTAAACCTGGTCCTGAAGTTGTAGAGAAAAAAAGCTATTCCTCCTCTTCTCTCCTTTCCCCTTTTAAAATATATTGTGAATGTGATTGCACTCGTCAGTAGCAGAATAATAGATAGCAAATAGTCATCCTCCCACCTCAGTGCTCTCTGTGTGTGGTCACACTCATGGAGTGTGGTGTTCCTGCTCACTTAAAAGGTTTATTTATTCCTGTGTCTCTCATGGTTGACTCTTTGTCCTCGTGCATTACTTGGCATCAGCATCCTGCAGCATCTCCATCTGACAGTCCAATGGCTTGACCTCCTCTTTGCTCAGATAGCCTCAAATATGGAGCCTCAGCCACTGACAGCCCTTCCGCCTTTGAAGCAAGGTGCAGGCAGGGGTATTCCTATTGAATTCCATACTGCACTGCAGAATTGTATTGCTGTATTGGAGGCTTCACCTGCTGCTAGTACCACCGGGGACTAGCCTGGAGCTTGCCCAGCCCTGAGCTGAGGCTGGCAAGGGGGATGAAGGGGTGGGTGGCAGACCCCTTAAGCCACATCTCACTGCCAGCAGGCAGAAATAGGCTTTGCATGGGTATATGCTACTGAAACGTGCCTGAAACAAGTGAGTTCATAGATATATAGCTGAAAAAAGGCTCCTAAACCTCTTTTCCATTCTCATGGTCACTGCACGGCACAGCTGGGGTTACACGTGTACTGTGCAGAGCCGAAGGAACATTTTGTCTGGGTGCTCAGAACCCTTTTTATCTCACCCATGCTACAATAGCTTGTCCCTGTCAGACGGGAATGCGGGGGCTGGAGAGGCTTCCTGCATTGTGCTCCCAATGTCTCCTGGCTCGGGAAGTGACAACATCTTGAACTAATTTTTTTAAATGGGGGTTGATTTTAAGCAACATATTTTCCAAACTGGGTTTTTTGGGGTTTTTTTTTTAAAACATAAGTCTAATTTTTATTTTTTTTTTTTTTAGCTTTTCCCTTTTTTTTCCAACTTCTTGGCAGAGGAGGGAATTCTGTGCGAGGCCTTGAGCGAGGGACACTCGAGGCAGCCAAAGACACCAGCAAACATCTTCCAGCCACCTCTGGAAGGCATCGCTGGGGGCTGGACATGGGCTCCTCCACCGTCAGAGCCCTCAGCCACAGGCAGGGTCAGTAACCGCAGCCCGATCTGGTGCCCTTCCCACAGCAGACAGTTGTCCTTTTCCACACGTCCAGGTGCGCTGCTTCTGGGACAAATTTGGGGGTTTTCGTCACCAGCAGTGAGGGGGTGGAAGAGAAGCGGTGTCCAAATAAAGGACCATCACATGTTGGGCTGGAGTAGAAAGGTCTCCTGCGAGCCAGGCTGCGGATGCAGGAGAGGTCTCCTCTGTAGTTTCTCTTCCTGGATGTCACTGGAAGAGCAGGAAAGGGTTTCTCTGCCCCCGCTACCTTCCCACCTTCGTGCAGCCACTCGTGTGGCTTCCTTGGCACGTCATGAGTCTGTACGACAGGGAGGAGGACTTGGCCAGCCCCAGAGCTGCCTCAGGCTTGTTGGCTCACCTTGCATGGAAAATACATGGAGCGCCAAATAT
Source organism: Psilopsiagon aurifrons (assembly GCA_025447955.1). Classification (NCBI taxonomy): domain Eukaryota; kingdom Metazoa; phylum Chordata; class Aves; order Psittaciformes; family Psittacidae; genus Psilopsiagon; species Psilopsiagon aurifrons. Next base: position 7,303 of record JAOEHY010005754.1, on the reverse strand, counting down.
CATCCACTGAGGCTGTTTTGCCAGCCCCAAGCATCCAACCATTAGGAAAATGCTCCCACATATAAGGAGAGTGGCTTAGACCCTCTAAAATTAAAGTGTACGAGCTTGCCAGAGGATGTGCAATTGTTTCTTTGCAGCTCATGGTTGGACTCTCCTGCACGCCAATGGGGACAGCACTTCCTGAGGGGAGGCTGCTTTCCCTAGGCTTGCCTGTTGCAGTGAGGTGCTGAAGATGCTGCAGGACCCTGTGGTCCCCACTAGCGAAACAAGACGAGGGCAAAGCTGTTGCCTATCGCTGTGCTCAGGAAGGTGAACCCTGATTCTTCACATAGATTTAAGTTTTAATCCCTTTGTTAAATTTTCCACCTCCTTCACAGAGAGGCTCTAGGCTGGTTTCCATCGGGCTGGATGGGAATGCTTCACAGCAGCAGGATGTTTTATAGCTGCCTTTTGTATTCTGCCCAGACTGCATTCCTCTGTCTGTGTGCCCAGTGTCAATGGTTGTGGATTTTGCTTTGGTCCATACAGCACTTTTATCTTCCTGGAAAGCCAGCTCCGATGACCATGACTGACAGGTAGATGATATTTGAGCAAGGAAGCACTGCTGAGGACCAAATCTCTGCACAGCAAGGTCTGGATCCTGCCCTGCAGCAGAAGGGTATTACCCATGGCTCCCTCAAGCAGCAGGGACAAGATCCTGACAACCTAACCCCTGTGGGCAAACAAGCAGGCTTCCGAAGCAAGCAGGAGCTTTTTATCTAGATTTGCTGTTTAATCCAAGGACAGGAAATTCGTAAGAGTTATTTGACCAGACAGCATCTTGGCTATGGCCGGCTTTCCAGACCCAGGAAAGTTACAAACCCACTTTTCCACATTAGTCTTGTGTCTGTCCCATGCCTTAACCCCTTATATGAGGCAAAACTAGGCTATAGCTACAATTAGCACCTCTACCTCTCCAGCAGCTAAGATAGGAAACAGTTGTTTGAAACAACACAATTATAAGCTGCATATTTTTCCTTGCATATGTTGTTTCACACTCACAGGCAGTTTTTATCCAGGTCTGCCCATGAGTGCTAGTCTCTCTGTCTGAGCTCATTAGGGAGTGAGTAAGTTTTGGGGGCTGGGGAAGGGAAGTTCTGAGCTGTCTTGCTGCTGAGGTTGCTATGCTCAGGCTTCATACGATAGAATGATAACTGTGTTAACAGACCTCAGAATGATCTAGGACTCACGCTACTATTTAGAGATTATACATTCAAATCAGATGGTAACATACACACACTGGGGGCCTCAAAAGGACTGCACCCAGCCCCCGACTTGAACCTAAGAACCGCATGTGGAAAAGGAGCCAGATCAGCGATTTGGCATTAAGAAAGGGGGAGAAGTCTGTCATGCGAGGCAGGCGCAATGAGCTCAGCACTGGGCATCGGGGGTGTTCAGCTTCGACTGTGCAAGCACTTCTAATAGAAGTAGCATGATCAGGTCCTGCGTTCCCATTCTTAGCTAATCATTTCACAGCAGATGCTTTCCGCTGCGTCAGAGCATCCATTGCCAAGGCTGTCACTAAACTGCATCTAAATCCCCAGTGCTGGGAAGCACTCTCATTGTTACCGCTCTGTGCACCATCACTTGGAGGCAGAGCAGACAGGAGCAGTTCACACTCGCAGTTGTGCCATTATGCACCACAGTGTCCAACACTGCAGAACATTCGTTCTTTTTTGTCTTTTTTCTTTCTTTTTCTGAAGTTCTCGGGATCTGGTGGCCTCCAGCCCCACGAAACTATTTGAAGCTGTAATTCACTTTTAAACACTACAGGGCTGTGGCGATTAGTGGACACAGCAGTTTTGGAGGGGAGACGATGCAAATTTTTCACCAAGTGCAACCCCTGCCACCTAAAGCATACACAGCCCTGCTCCTTGCAGATGTGAAATGCTGGGTAAATACGAAGGGTTGAACAGGGTTCCAGAGCCTGGGCTGTGGGTGATGCCTCCTGAGAGCAGCAGACCCCACTTCTGCCTCTCCTCCACACTCGCAGCAGCAGCAGGATGAACAAACTGGCTTCTCCAGAGCTCCTGTCCTGCTTCCCTTCATGCTTTAGGATTTTACACATTCAAAATCCATTTGCTTTGATGCAGAAATGCAAATCTGGCTGACTGCCATATGATACCATTACCTATGAGACATGAGCATCATAAATGTCTTTCAGTTTCAGGTAGCCTTTCATGCTGCACACTGAAGGTGGCTGAGTGAGGTGGAGTTAAGTATTTCAAGTACCATGGTAAGCTGTAAAACTGCATTTTATGCATATGGAAATACTGAGATCAAACTTAACAGTGGGATCATGCCAAGCACAGAACTCAAACTCAGTCCATGGACACCAAGAGCTGCAGGTAAGAGGAACTAAACCCTAGGCACATTGCAGGTTTCTTAATCGGGGGGAAGGGGCTGAAGGAGCCTTGGGGCAGATCCAAAGAAGGGCTTTGCACTTGTGGAGGATGACCCAATGCCTGAAATGCTGATCATGCATCCAGTAACAGAGGTGGCTGCCAGTGCTTGTCTGCAGATTATGCACACTACTTGCCACAGCACTGAAATGGGACATTTACCATGCCACTACTGCACTTCAGACCCAACACTCAGAAGCTTATATCCACTCCTTGGTTTCCCCTTTCTTTGCATACTCTGCATGGGAGCAGAAGGGGATTGAAAAGACCTAAACACTTACATACTGTTGATCTTCCAAAGTCCAAAATAAACTCACTGGAAAGATTCCAGTTAGTTCCAACTGGCTTTGGACCAGTCTCTCAAGAAAAAGATGCAAACTTTGGTTTGCAATCTACCGTGCCATCCACTTGAATTAGTTTGGGAACCTAACTTGTAATTTAGCACTTAAAACATTTGAACCACTGTTACTGAGGAATTTTAAACCTAAGCAGTGTAAAAAGTCATTACTTGTGGACCCCTTCAGAAAGTCAGGGATTTATTTTGTATTTAAACAGTCATTTTACTAAGCATGATCGTCCTTTCTAGGTGGGGTGTGAAATTCAGGAAAACGATAACTTGTGTTTGCACAGAGAGCAGCAGACTAGAAAGCCTCAACTGATGGTCATAAAGCCTTATGCTTACATAAGATTTAAAGGCTGTGATAGTTTTGTTTATGCAGTGGTTTAGGAAGGGTTTTACCTGTCTTCTTTTCAGAGTGCTTTCAGCTTTAAGAAGTTCATCACTTGACTAACGAATGGCTTTATTGCCTCCTGTCTCACTGCAGTTACTTTTTCTCTCAAGGAGAGGACATGCAAAGGCAATAAAGGCAGAGCTGCTTTTGGGAAAAAGTTTGCAGGGAAAAAATCTGGTAGGACATTTTTGAGGATTTTAGGAAATTGCACTCATTAAACTTATTGTAATATCATCATTACAGGCGTGGAGAATGGCTTCTAGCAAGAACTCACTCCTAAATGAAAATGAAACCTGCAATGCCATGAGCACTTGGAAGAGGAGTTTGCTTCCGGAATCGGTATTGATCAGGCGACAACAGCTTTCAGCTGCTTAACATTGATTACTGTCATGCTTGGCACTGACTGATGCCCGTCAGAAGACAACTGATTTCTCACTGTAGCTTGCAAAAAGTGCATCCATGAGAGGACTTTGCAGAGTGTTTTCTATAACCTAGGAATCTGAACAAGATTTCTATTCTCAACCTTTCTTCTGAAGCCATTTCTTTCATCTTATCTCTATAAAGGATGTGAGCACATTTTATTTGGTCGTCGAACTTCTAGTCTATTTGGAAATATTACATGAGAGGCATTGACCCATGTCAGTGGGTCAGTGCCAAGAGACATCTGCAACAGGCGAAGTCCCCAGACATGGCATTGTTAGCCACATATTTAGACATACTTATTTTGTAAAATGAAGAGTAATTTATGGTCTCCTATTTGAGTATTTTTATTGATAATACTGTCCTGGAACCAATTTTGAAGAGCACCAGCTATGATTTTAGAAACATTAATAAAAAAACAGGTCTTCCAAATTCAGAAGACATCGTCAGAATGCCACAAAACACAAATGTGATCATTAGAGTTGATCACTTTCAGATCCCAGAAGAAAATAACCTCAATTTATTTGACTTATTTTCACTGCCATTGAGACTGAGCAGCCTCCTCTAGAACTGAAATTCCAGCTTCCTGTGTCAAATACTCCAATTTCTGATGCAGCGAGGCAGAAAAGTTTGTGGCTTAGACTGCAGAAAGCAATTTACTTCTTTGACGACAACAGCAGTTACAGATGAAATAATACTGAGGTTGATACGCAGGGATGAGCCACTCTGCTTCTCAGTGCCTTGATAGATTTCCTCAATCAACTGAGAGCTTTGGCTAAATCAAAGCTTTAAAAACTGCTTTTAGTTTATTAGTGTCAAAACAGATGGATAACTTAAACCCAACAGCAACAAAAGAGCACTGCATAAATCCTAGAAGAATAGAGAATAGAGACTCGGAAAAGTCTGGCAAATTTGAGTTTTAAACCTAAGCTGTTTCTCCAGACATAACCTCAGTGGCTGATGTAAATTCACATTCTGAATTCATAACCAATAATTTAATATAGAAGCATTTTGCTCTAGCTGCAGTGGAGTGTTCACCCACCTCTGAACTAAGTAAAGCACATGGGTGTATAATTAGGGAGACCAAGCATTCTCCTCCAATTTATTTTTCACTTCCTCCAGCGACCTAAGAAGTTTCCAGACACAAATTGCCATATTGTACAATACGAGGCAATCACTCTGGCCCTAACCTTCCCAGCCAGGGCGGATCAGTCATCCCCAGGTGGCAAGAAACAAAGAGCTACTCATCAGAATCTTAAGGCTCATGCTTAAGCATACCATGTTATCATAAACAGCTTTACCTTCTCAATAGCACTTAAACCCTTCAGTACAACAGCAGTATTTATGCAGTTTTGTGCTATGGCAGTGGAGAGTTATTTACTGATTTGCCTTAGGATATTTAGCATTCTTTTAAAAGACCCAGATGGAGAAAGTCCATACCGGATGGGAGGAATGATGCTGGTCCTTGCCTTCAAGGGCTGTATCTGTCAACAGGATTCAAAGGGGATTATCTGACTGATAAAATACAAGTCCTTTTGCTGGCCCACTCTGGAGGGAAAAATAGTCACAGGTCAGCTGACAGCAGAAGTTAGGTGCAGCTGCATGTCTCTTCCTAAAATCCTTTCCTTTTGCCTACACTGAAGATAGAGCACTTACTGTAATATTATTGTGGCCCTAGAAGGAACCCTAGACAGATATTAGACTACATCTGAAGGAATAATTGGATGAGAACTAAAATAAACCTATTATTTAACAAAGGGCCTCCAACCCAAACCACGACAGAGACAAAGCCACTCCATTTCACAAGACCAGTCTGGAGGGAAATTCTTGTGCGTCATTGAAAAGGCCATTTATTTTTAAAGTCCAGGACCCTCTAATGGAATAAATGTTCCACCTCCAGATCACTTATATCATTTTTGGCATATGAAAATTTTGCCTTCCTTCATGAAGACTTACGACCATTCTTCAGAGTTATGAGAGACAAAATGCAGCAGGGCAGTCCGAGAGGATGGCTAATGATAGGGTAACTTTGTTAGGAAAGTTAAAGGATAAAAACTTCAAATATTGACCTTGCCATCAGCTTCCAAAAGGATTTTTCTTGGCAGAAGTCATTTGAAATTCCTCCCAAATAGCCCTTTGATAATATTGTAACTTTATTTTCACATACTCTCAGAAAACAAACCAGTGAGTTTGTTATTTTTTTTTTCCTGTGAATTTAGCAATCGTATGAGGTCTTTTGTAGGAACAAAAACAGTATTTTAACACAAAGGCATACAAAACTTCCTGCAAAAAAGTTATCGCCTAGTGCAACCTTAAAGAACAGTCATTGCAGCACTGGCAAAGTTATCTTCAAGGTTAAAAGACCTTATCCCAAGCTCAGTGCGCTCCAGTCTTCTCCCCTTGAAGCTCTAGAGGAGCAGAGACGGGCGGCCAGGCTTGAAGAAGTCTGAATATCCCAGACTGCAGCACAGGAACTGGTTTTTCTGAATTTGACTTCGTTTTTTCTTCTAAGACCACGCTTTGGCAAAGAAATAACCTTTTACAGATCAAATTCACGGGGCTTGTTAAGAGAATTAAAGCTACGAGTGCTGTGTCTTACACGTGGTGAGCAGGGAGGACGGGCATCATTCCTGGGTGCATTCTTTAAATAACAGGGCATTTTTCATTTTAAAGCTATTTTTTGTTTGAGCTGTTGAATGAAAGGGAGCAATGACTGCAGGAGCCAATGTACTTTCCCCTCCCTTTTGAAGACATGGAAGTTCAAGGGCAGTGTAAGTTCAGGCAGGCTGTGCTCAACATCAGGCTTAAAGATTGCAAGTTCTGACGCCAATCAAAAGCAACAAATATAAAGCTTTTACCCAAGCATTTCAAAACCATATGCTTTTATCTGCTGATTTGTGCTTTTAAATAAATAATACATTCTAGAAATTGTGGGTTTGCTCAGACAATAATAAATAAAAGAAACAACAGCTGAAAAATTAATGCATAGCCGCAAGTCAGAGGCAACAACTCTGTACCTTCAGGAAAGCCAGAAAGCCAAACACCAGTGGATGTTTTCCCTGTCTCCAAAACTACATCATTTATCAGTGAACTGGAATCCAGCTCTAACCATGACTGTAAACCGCATGACACAGGAAGAGACAGAGACCAAGAGAAATAACTACAACCCATTAAAGGCTTTATGAACAGAACCCAATAGGACAAAACTCCACTCAGCATTCCACAAACAAGTGTTTCAGTTCCCATCATATGTGCCATGGAAAGCTGCAGCCCTCAGTACCAAGCTGTGGCCTTAATCCTGAGCTGCCTTTCACTTCAGGAAAAGCATCAGGTGTAAATGAAGAACATGCAGTAATTCAGTCCAAAGCCAACAGATGAGAAACAAAGCCATTCCTCTACACCAGAAAGCTGTGATCACCAACAGTAATGACAATTTGTATGCTTGACGTGGATGTTAACTAACCCCAAATCACTGCTTTTCTAGGACTTGGGGTGTTGGTTGATGAGAAGCTCCCCATGACCCTGCAGTGAGCATTTGAGCCCAGAAACCCCCCCCGTGTCCTGGGCTGCACCCCCAGAGCGTAAGCAGCAGCTCAGGGAGGGGATTCTGCCCCTCTGCTGTGCTCTGGGGAGGCCCCCCCTGCAGTCCTGATCCAGCTCTGGGGCAGCAGCACAGAGGGACGTGGAGCTGATGGAGCGAGGGCAGAGGAG
>JAOEHY010005752.1:0-18464 GCA_025447955.1 Psilopsiagon aurifrons | reverse complement strand
TGCCAAGTCCTCCCGGTGCCCTTTCCCCCCCCCCCCCCCCGGCCGCTCCCTTTGCCAACTTCACTTGCTCATTGCCTGTTTCGCAAACATTGATTTCCCTCCTTGTTCTCTGCTGCTGCCCGTGTGGTGACAACGTCTGATGTTTCTATGGCCGTTTGTTATTCATCAACTTCAGATTAGAAACCGTTTCATCATGGGAAAGACAGGTCCCACTCCCTGCCTTGACAGCCTCAGAGCCTAATGCTCTTCTAATGATGCTTGTGGGTGACTGCTGCCAAAGCAGCACGGTTGGCTTGAGCGCTGCTTTTATTCGGTATCCTCCCAAGAAATGTTTGTCTTGGACTTTATGTGTGCTGATCCATGACCTGATAACACCTTGTCCTGCCTTCGTCTGCGGGGAGAGAGGTCTCCAATCCTGTGGGATTCAGGAAAATTGGCAGATGGTAGAGGGGGAAGATTCATGTTTGTGCCTACGAGCCACTGATGAATCCACTCTGGAGAAGCTGTGGCTTCACTGTTGGCTTCCTTCATTGAGCCGCTGGCCTGCAGGGCTGGGTTTCACTGGTTTCACAGTGTGGGTGCTCCACAGCAGCAGCTCTTCCAGAGGCTGATGGGCTTCTCTGTCCCTTCAGGGAATTTCAGTCCCAGGTTCGGATGTGCCAGTGCTGAGTGTGACACAGTCCTGCTGGTCCAGTGGCGCAAACTGGTGTGTGATAGCCTTCTCTGGAGTGGAAAAGTGCTTGTTCTAACCCCTTTCCTTTCCCTGCTTGGTTTCCTTTTGACTTTCCTTTCTCTGGTGAGTTGAATAGGCCCTCCTCCATGGTCAGACATGGACTATGGCTTGAGGGAGAATATCACAGGAGTTGAGTGCCTTTATTGTACAAAAGGCTGTTCTCATTGGCTTTCCCTTCCTGATCAAACCAAATATTCCAGCTTGAACACCTCTGAACTCACAGAGGTTGTGCTGATTGCTCTGCCTCTATTTCTCCTTTGCTCACTTTTGCCTGAACTACTGACCCATGGTTCCTATGATGGCTGCTGGAGCCCTTGTTGATGCAGTTGGTGGAGTCTGGGACATGCCCACCTCCAGGGCAAGTATCTTATCCGTAGTGATCGCAGTGGTGCCATGGATAGTGAATGTAGGGGAGACAACTTAAAGCCTAGTGTCTCTGGCTAGAAGGCTGTGGTGGATACCTTGCAGTACTGGGATGGACTGAGCTCACTGCCTATGTGGTAAGTTCAGCCCTTCTCAGAAAGGCAAGAAAATGGTTAATTCCCAGCCTGTGCCTGCACAGGGAGGAAGGGATGGGCTGATCCTGCCCGGTCATTGCTGTCTCATGTGAGCCTACAGCAGTGTCCTCAGCTGCCCTCTCCAGAGCTGCTAGGGTCTGCTGGGGCTGGCTGAGGAGCCTACAGAGACCCAGGGTCTATGGGACTTCCTCCTGCTGGGGCCCACTCTACGCTCAGTTGCTTCCTTTGTATTTGTGCTGCTTTCCATGCATGCAGGTGGCTGCAGAGAGGAGGTTTTGCTGGTTCCCTGATGTGGTGGACCCCAAAATGAGGGATCCAGCATCTGGACCTACTGTCAGGCTCAAGCATTACTTGCACAGGAGCTTGGCTGAAGCTTGCAGATGCTCCTGAAGCTGTTTCTTCCAGTTGATGGGGATAATGGGTCACAGCTTTCACAGCCCTTCCAGCTCTGTCCTACAGATTTTGTGTTTAAGCATCTCCTCATGCTTCCGGGCATGAAGACCACACGGAGACCTGCAGCTCGCAGCATCCCCAGCCTGTTCGGTATCAGTCTTCTCAAGGCCATGTAGCTCTGTGGTTGGCCTCACAATGAACATGCTCCATTTAGATGCAACTTCCAGCATATGAACACCCCACAAATGGTTAAATGGAGCCCACTGGGTTGGTTTTGCTGGTGTTCAGTGGGAGAGAAGGAAGCCTGGGCTGGTCTCTAGCCCCTGCTGCTCTGACAGAGCAGGCTTCGCTCCCACCTATGGGCACGAGGAAGCCAGAGGAGGATCATCCCTGCTCCTGGTTGCTGGGGGGTGGTGAGGCCTCAATGGCCAGGGGTGGCTGGGGGAGGCCTATGGAGGGTGGCTGGGACCCCAGGGGAGGCCACCCCACTAACCCAGCCCTGTCTGCCCCACAGCTGCACCCCCTGCGGATGGAACAGCGGATGCCGCCGCTCATTCTCGAGGTGAAGTCCTTTCCTCCTTCCTCCCTCTGCATCCTCCTGCCCTGCTGGTGACAGCCCCCAGGAGTCTGAGCTGGGATGTCCCTACAGCCACCCGCATCCAGGGCACCTCCTCTCCCTCCTTCCAGCCGAGTGCCTTCCTCCTGCTCCTGGTGTCTCCATCTTCAAGGCCAGGTTGGATGGAGCTTGGGGCAAGCTGCTCCAGTGGAAGGTGTCCCTGCCCATGGCAAGGGGTTGGAACTGGATGAGCTTTAAGGTCCCTTCCAACCCAAACCATTTAGTGGTTCAATAGTGTGTGCAAGCCACCACTGATGACTGTCTCCTTGTCTGTGCCCATGGATCCCCACTGCGTGAACGGAGCTGCGAGTGAAAGCCAGGCAGAGACACCTGCACTGAGGACACTTGAGTTGGATCAAGTCAGCACTTAGTCATCCCCTTGTGCAGGCTGTGGGCTGAGGGTTGGTTTTGGATAGAGCGTTGGCTGGGAGGTGCTTTGGGGCATGGCTTGGTTCTAGGTGTCAGCACCCAGCACGAGCAGTGCCAGTGTGGACCTGGGTTTCTAAGGCATCTTTGGAACACAGACAAGCAAAGTGCCACTTTCTCCCTCTTGGAAGGACACTGGGGCCCTTGGGGCCATGTGGGACCTGTGACATAACCACAGTGTGGGTTCCATGGGAACGACAGGAAGAAGCCTTTGCAGGTAGGGGGTGGTTGTGAGAGAAAGGGGGTCAGGAGGCACTGAACAGGGGGACTCTGGCTGACAATGCAGGTTTTGGGTCTGAAATTAGGCCCTCGGTGCCTTTCTACATTAATATACCTGCCCAGTCACCTGCTGTGTACGGACCCACTGGAGCTGTGTAGGTGGAGACCTTCCCTTGGGAACTGAAGGTGAGAAAGTTAAATGCCAGAGATAAGGGAAGTGTGGAAGTAAAAGGCATCAACGCCTTCCCCTGCCCCCACTGCTGGCGAGTGGGTCACTTCATTGCTCAGGTATGAACGGCATCTGGAGCTTCTGGTGCTTCCTAGAGCAAGCTGACGCCCCAGGCTAACACTCCTATATCAATGTGGGTGCACAGGGCAGGAGCACCGAGCTCTGGAGCTTCAGTGGTGTTCTCCTTGGGCAGAAACCCTGCTGGACACTGCAGGGGGGAGCAGAGTGGAGATCACAGAATCCCCGCCTTGTTTGTGTTGGAAGGGACCTTAAAGCTCACCCAGCTCCAGCCCCTGCTGTGGGCAGGGACACCTTACACTAGAACAGGCTGCTCCAAGCCCTGTCCAGCCTAGCCTTGAGCACTGCCAGAGATGGGGCATTTACCATCTGTGCCAGCCCTGTGTGAATTTAAACCCATCAACCCTTGTCCTGTCACTACAGTCCCTAATGAAGAGTCCCTCTCCAGCATCCTTGTAGCCCCCTTCAGGTACTGGAAGCTGCTCTGAGGTCTTCATGCAGCTTCTCTTCTCCAGGCTGAACAGCCCCAATGCTCTCAGCCTGTCTCCATACAGGAGGTGCTCCAGCCCCTGAGCATCCTCAGGGGTTTTGGCCACTCTCCCAGGTTTAGTTCCTCTGATTCTCCTCCCTGCCTCCCATTGATGCCTTGACTTTGCGGTGTGCTGAGCCAGGGTTTCCTCACCGAAGCATGGTGGTAGGGTGCTGCACTGCCTCGAGCAGAGGTGGAGGTGTGACACCGAGTGAGCCTGTAGAGCCAGCACATTGCTTCCTTCAATGAGGGCAGGGACTGTTCAGCTTCGATGAGAACTGGCAGGATTTACACACAGTGCATACACACACCAGTGCAGCCAGCACAGGGCAGGAAGCACAGTGCCCAGGGCTCAGTTCAGTGCAGCACTGAGGCTTCCAGGTCCAGCAGCTCTGAGCTTCCACCCGTGATGGAGAGGGTGTATCTGTGGCACGTCCCTGTGTCTGGGTGGGAGCCAGCTTACCCATGTGTTGCCAGTATGACCTGCAGAGGTGCAAAGGCCCTTTGAATTAGCTGGAAGCACTGGTGATAGGTTTCACTGGAGCTCTCTTGGGTCCCATCCAGCTTTGTTAAGAGCAATGGAGTTGCAGCAGGGATGACTTCGTCCCGTTGCACTCCACTGACATAGTTCAAGGCTGTAAAACCCTCGGCTCAAGCGTGCAGGGTGTGGGGTGAGATCAGCACTGTAGCTCTGCCAGGGAAACCCAGTGGTTCTGCCAGCAACTCTACATATGAATGAGTGTACAAGGGCTTTGCAATGAGCTTGACACATGGATAACCACATAATTAAAGGCTGCAGCTTTATAGGAGAGCATTAATACTGGTATCTTTAACCACAAAGAGCAGAACTTGAGTCATCAAATGCCAGGGGATGGATTTCCTAGCAGATTGCTCCATCAGCTTGCTGAGTTATCGGACCTGGATCCAGTGGGATGCGGCATCAGACATGAACCAGGAGCGGAAGCAGCCTGGCAGGCAGTGATTGAGCTACAGGTCCTGTTAGCTTGGAGGGCCTGGGCTTGTACAAACAGCTCTACAAGACTAGAACTAAACCAAAGGTTAGGTGAGGGCTGAGTCACTTTACCAAGACAAGACAGGAATAGTGTGTCTGGTGGTTTCCATTTTAGGCTCACAGTCCACTGAATTAGTGGCAACATCACTTAGATTTCTAGGTGCTATTGCCCAAATTATCCTCAATTAATTAAAGATACTGACCTCTAATATGCTCAGTTAGTTAAAGATACTGTCCTAGAATGAATGCAATACGTCTCAGTCTGTGGAGTTTAAAGGAGACCCGAGTCAGCACTTCTAAGGTGAGTTGCAGATCCAACATGCCCAAAGTGTGAGGCTGACTGGAGCAGTTTCTGATTCCATCCCACTTCTAGTGCTAAATTCTCTTGTTTATGTGACGAAAGCTTTGTACCCAAAGCTTGCGTCTCCTCTGTCAGGCTCATAACTGCATCCTCTGCCTTTGTTATCAGTGCTGGTGGGTAAGAGGGAAGTCGGACAGAGGACAGTGAGTCACCCTGGGGAGTCTGGCTGAGTTAGACAGGCTAAAACACTGCAGCCTCTGGCTCCCTGCTGCTCTTTCCACTTCCTGCTATCCTAAGTACTTGTTGAACATTGGACTCCCACCACCAGTGCACCAAGGTCACCTGTCACAAATCCCTTCTGTCTGTTCCTTTGCCTCAGGCACGGTCTGAAATGGACAAGTACCTTTCAAACGAGGTGCCCCCCATCTCAATGCTGCCAGACAAGAAGTACCGCCGAGAGAGTGCCTCGGTGGTGGACGAGTTCTTCTCCACAGAGAAGCCATCTTCCACACCATACAGCGTGAACATCAACGTCATCCTGCCCGACACGACGCACTTGCGCACGGGACTGTACCGGCCACCCAAACCCATGGCTCCGTTCCCGCAGATCAAAACCGAGCCCGGCACCAGCTTCGCCCAGCCCTGCTCCTCTGCCTCCACACAGACCCTGCCAGACTTCACCAGTGTCTTCAGCATGCCCCAGTCAGTGGCAGTGAACAACATCTTCATCAAGCAGGAGCTGCCCTCTGAGATCCCTTTGCCCACCAACCCACAGCAGCCCCAGCTTTACCAGATGCCTCTTGGCAATGGAAGTGCTGACATTACCTCTCTGACATCCTCTTCCAACACCACCACAGCCATCAACAGCCTCAGCGGTGTCACCATGTCCACAGGTAGTGCCATGTCCAGCGTGGTCCACAGACCTGTCCAGCCAGTGAAGCAATACCCACACGTCTCCCAGGAACAGGGGAACTTCAACATCTCAGGGCAGTTCTACCCTGCTCCAGGGGTGAGCCTGCCCCCGTCACCCCCCAACTCGCAGCCTGGCAGCCCAGAAAACCAGCCTGAGCTCATCAACACCATCTCTCCCCCTCCATCCTATGAAGCCACATTTGGACTGAAGTTGGTCCAGTCATCCCAGGTCCCCTCAGTCCCCAATGGCCTTGGGACCCTCTCCCAGGGGCACATTGTCATGCAGCCCCCCAAATACAACAGACGCAACAACCCTGAGCTGGAGAAAAGGAGAATCCATCACTGTGATTACCCAGGTATGTTGACGTTGGATGTATTGGTTTGGGGGTGGATGTATTGACGCACTGAGGCTGGGGCTGCCTTGGTCCTCTGCAGTAGCTTTATCTAAGATCACCTTGTCTGGATGATGAAGGGAGCTATGGAGAGCTCCAGGGAAGTGGGATTCCTGTGACACCAAGGAGAAGAGTCCATCCTGCCTGCACATACTGATGCCTGTTTCCCCCCCCTTCCCTTTCTCCTGACTTGGAGAGGCAGAGAGCTCCTGCAAAGTACAGGGATGCTCCAGGAATTCCACTGCCTTAACTACCTGTTCCACTCTGGTCTTGCCTAATCCTGAGCAGCCACATGGTCTCTGCAGGTGAAACCATGCTGGCTTTCTCACTGACCTTCCTTTCCCACTGTCCCTTAATGGGTGGCAAACCAATTAATTTCCATGAGCAACCTTTATGATCTCTGTACCCCCAAATCTCTTCTTCCAAAGAGGCAATGAGCTGAATCTCTGTGTCATGTCCTTTGGTGGCTTCATGTGCTGCATCAAGGTGGTTCGAAAAGGCATTTCAGGGTGATGAGCTGAAGCTGTTCCCTGGGCAGCACATTATTGCATGAGCATGTCCATCTAAAGACCTGTGATGCTTGAGCAGGGGTTCCTGCACTGTGCACACAGAGCTTGTGGGATTCACAGTTCCACACTCATTTATGCTGCATGGGAGAGAAGGAATCGTGTCCTTAGCAAGAAGCCCCAGTGACAGCAGCTTGAGGGCTTGAGCATCACCAGCCCTTGTGCAGGGGCACACACTCCCACTTCCTGGGCCAGCCCTGGCCATGGAGCTGATGTGGGTCAGCAGCTTTCCCGTGGGCTGTGTGAGCTGAGGAGGGTCATTTCCTCACTGCCTCCAGCAGGATTTATGTGCTCTCTGTGGCACAAGCGTGGCTGCAGCAGGTCAGCCCTGAGGCCTGTCCAGTCCGGATCCTGTCTCCAGCAGTGACCCCAGGAACTGTATAATAGGAGATGCTTGGAGAGATCTTTCTGTCCTTACACTTTCCCACCCTTTGGCAACCTGCAGATGAGGGACTTTCTGAGCCAGAAGCTTCACCCATGTTCTTGCAGTTAACAGCGTGTGCTGCATATTTTACCTTCTGCTGGTGGGAGACTGATTAAGGGTGTAAATGGACCTGAGACAGACCCCTCTGGTCAGAGCAGAAGTCCCATCCTGCAAGGCACATTATGGAGGCAAAACCCGCTTGTTTTCAGCAGGACTTTGGCCTGCACAGGAAAGCAGGAACACATCAATGGTGTAAAAACAGTGTTGGCACTGTTCGGTGCCAACAGCCTGCACTGAATAAACACTGGTGTGTACGTGCAGATGCAGGGGAGGACGTCTACTCCTTCACACTGAGGTTCAGGCAGAGGTGAACCATCAGGGCTGATGGCAGGGCAGCAGGTCTCACTGACATGAGGAGGTGACGGGAGGCATGCTGAATTCACACCAGGAACTGGGGAGACCTTTTTGCAAAGCCCTAGTCCCAGTTTACAGCAGGCGGCCCTGGTGCTTTTCCTTCTGTATGCTCATGGGGAAGTGGAGCTTGGTCCTGCCATGCTCTGGGTACCTTCCACTAGGGCTCCAAGCCCCATCCAACCTGACCTTGAACACTGCCAGGGATGGGGCAGCTAAAGCTTCTCTGGGTGCATGCTTTCCTCTAAGCCCTGATTGAGGATGGGGGGATTTGGAAGTCAGTACCTGGCCCTTCCCCCCTCTAATTCCCAGCACAGTGCCCATGCGTGTCAGGATTGTGTGGCAAAGACGGAGTAGTGTAAAGGTCCATCTGCCTTGGAGAGCAAATGCTCTTCAGTTACTGCTGTAACAAATGCGTTATTCGCAAGCTGTGCTTTCCAGGCCTGCTCTGTCCCTAATGTCAATGTTCTGGATTTGTTCTGGCACTTTCTCACAGTTGATGTTGGTTCCTTTGTGTTTTTACAGGTTGCTCAAAGGTTTACACCAAGAGCTCGCACCTGAAGGCCCATCAGAGGACTCACACAGGTAAGAGCACCACATGTGCACCCAACACTTCTTACGGGGATAACGTGTTACTGATAATGTTGGTTACCTTATCCAGGGTGGTTACCGGTGTAAGGAGTTCAGTCTGCTGATGCTAACATTAGCAAAGGTCCAATGCTTGCAGGGATTTATAGCGGCCATACTCTGTAGTGAGCAGTTGTTGCCTTTGAGGAATGGTCTAGAATTTAGAACTCTTGGAGGCTCTTGAGGCAATTTGCTGGGAGAAGGAGATGTCACTGAGCCCTTCCTTTATGATTTCCCAGATCCCAGACAGGTCTGGTGCTGCTTAGCCCACGAAAAGATCGCTTGAAAGCATGTGGCACATATAGATAACCTTTGAGAGATGCTTCTTTTGTGTCAAGTGCCCCTGTGGTCCCCAAGGAGAGGAAGGAACCCCTCATATCTCCTTGTGTACCAGCCGCACAGACCGCTTTTACCCCGTGTTCACCCCTTTAGCAGCTGGTAGTGGTGTTATCACTAGAGCTACCAAGTGCACATACATATACACATAGGGCTCCAAACACACATACAGAAGAGCTGTGCTTCATTCCTGAGGGTGAAGGTGTCTTAGGCTGCCCTGGCTGGTATAAACCGTGTCACCAGCACAAAGGACCTCCCACCACAACCAGCTTCCCGGGAGTAAACCTAGCTCGGTGGCTCTTGTGCACTCAAGCACAGGTCTTCTCATTAAGGCATTTATTATACCTGAAACTTTATCAGATCCCCAGGTATCCAGGAACCATCAGTGCCCTCATAAATCTCTTTTATAGAAGGGCTGATCTTTACTGAGTGCAATTAAGCTGGCCCAGAGTTCACTTTGCTTTTTTATGAACAACGAACAAACCCCATCCTGAGGCTGGGAATCGGCTCTTGCTCTTGGCTCTGCTCCGTTTCCCTCTTATCACTCCTCCAAGCAAGCCAGCCAGGAATTCTGCTGTGTGCAGGAGGTCCAGTATTGTTTTGGCAGGGGCTGCACTGGGAGCAGGCTGGAGAACAACACGGAAAGGGTGGAAGAAAGGAACAGGAAGGACATTGTCCCAGCCCTGAGAGCTGGGTAGTGATAAGCATTTGTCACAGCAGCAATCTGTGCTCAGGGCTCTTGCTTTGAAATGAAATATCTCTTTTCCCCTTCTTTTTGGAGCGCGGGTCTTAGCTTTGTGCCCAGAGACGTGACCTATCCAAGACAGGCACCAGCCTTTCAAGTCACAACATAATGTTGTATCCAGGCAATTGGATCCCACTAAAATGCAGTCAGTTTTCCAGGTTTCCCATTAATTGGGCTGGAAATCCAAGTGTGTTTGCCTCCTTCTGCTTCGCTTGCTTTAAGAGGGAGGGGCAGAGAGGCCAAGGAGGATGTGATCTGAGTAGTCAAGAAACCTGGTAGTGTTGTGGGGCGGGCAAGAAGAAAGGAATCCAAACCATGGCAGAGCACAGGCAGGTTCAGGGTGTCTGCATCCAGGCTGGGGTTGTTTTGAGGTCTCAGCCCCCCTACACACAGCAATAGAACTGAGCTCCTGCCAGCGAAGTATGCTTAATGCCACCTCAGCTCCATCACTTGAAGGGTTAATAACGCCCTTTCTCACCATTCCTTGCCTGGTGGCAGGAGGGCTGAGAAGTACATGATCTCCAAGATCTTTTCTTGTGGTTTGCCCGTTGCCATGGGCTGGGCTGTATTCATCTCCTGGAGACACCATTCATTTCCTGGGTGCCATTGTGAGATTAAATATATAACCCAGTGGCTGCTCACCCGCCTCCCGGGGGCTGGGAATGCCAGTTTGGGTCCTTTGTTTGAGCTTGCCCTGCCGTGCTGTCCTGGCAGATGGAGCCAGCTCATGGGACAATGGAAAGCATTTTATTTCTATCCTGGAGATCAACCTGTTATTGTTTGAAACTAAAGGGCCTTGGTAGGACTGACCCAGCCAGGTGACCCGGCTGGGACAATGTCTGTGGCTGCACGGTGCAAATCCCGCCTTTGTCTTAGCATGCCAATGCAAGCCTGAGATCCCCAGTGTGCTGTAAAACTCCCACTGTGCTGCTCGTAAATGGGATTTAAGCTCTATTTACCTGGGCCGTAAAAATGACATCTTTCTGCTCCCTGTGGTGCAGAACTTTTGAGGAGCAGATGTCCTGGTGCCCCGTCTCCTTCAGGTTCATAGAATCCTAGAATGGTTTGGGTTGGAAGGGACCTCAAAGCTCCCCCACTTCCGCACCGTGACACTTAGAATGCACGGACACCTTCCACTGGAGCAGGTTGCTCCAAGCCCCTGTGTCCAACCTGGCCTTGAACACTGCCAGGGATGGGGCAGCCGCAGCTCCTCTGGGCACCCTGTGCCAGCGCCTCAGCACCCTCACGATGAAGAAGCGTCTGTGCTTTCATGGTTTATCCCATGCATAGCAGCCACTGCAGACCTCTCTGTGGCTGAATGCTGTTTGCTGGCCCCACGCTCCATCTGCCTGGCACACAGGCTGCAGGAGGAGCAAGAAACATGTTGGAGCAGGATGCACATGCCTGTGCACGCGTGCTGCTGCGTGTACGTGCGCTCCCGCTGCGATGTGCGTGCAGCAATTGGCTGCTGAGACGGTAAATATTTGAGGTCGGGGAAGTCAGCACATTCCCTGGCCCCTGCCTGCTTGTTCAGGCTGTTAAGAGCAAGGGCTAATATTTGAGAGCACCACACCCCTGCGAGGAGAGGGCTCAGCTCCACAGCCCGGGCACGCAAGCAGTTGGAAGCGGGCACGGGCTTTTCCAGCCCAGTTCCCAGCTGGCTGAGAAGTTAGTGCATTTCAGTGCAGGAATAGGTGTGTATGGGTGGGAGGAGGGAGAGGGCAGAGGCATTACATCATCCAAATGCTCCGGAGAAAACAGTGCTTTGTGTACGAGGAGCTGCTCCGGGGCTGAACTTTGAGGCAGGGAGGGTTACACAGTGGATGCAAAGATGCTTTGAGGAAGATTTTTATGGCATAAGGAAGATGTTCTTCCCCGTGAGGGTGCTGAGATGCTGACACAGGGTGCCCAGAGAAGCTGTGGCTGCCCCATCCCTGGCAGTATTCAGGACCAGGCTGGATGGGGCTTGCAGCACCATGCTCTAGTGGAAGGTGTCCCTGCCCATGGCAGGGGTTGGAACTGGATAAGCTTTAAGGTTCCTTCCAACACAAACCAGTCTGGGATTCTATGATTCTAACCTGCTTCTTTCTCCTGATGCTCCCTGTACCTGTATGCACAGCAACACCCTCCATGGGATTTTTTGGCTTTTTAGTTAAAAAAGCCCTCAGAAATGTTTTCAGCCAGAAATGCTCCAAAATCCAGCAGGAGCTTGAGCAGCATTAGAAACCAAGCCTAGGAAGTGTGTGCGCATAGGCACATAGAATCATACAATAGTTTGGGTTGGAAAAGACCTTCAAAGGTCATCTAGTCCAACCCTGCAATGAGCAGGGCCATCTTCAGCTTGATCAGGTTGCCCAGGACCATATCCACGGGCAAGACCTGGTTATAAGGGCACATGGACCTGCAGGTAACTGATTAGTTCATGGTTCCTTGGTGGCTGAGGACTGAGCACAGCAAAAGGGGACCCTGTCAGCAGCGTGGCCACCAGCCCTGTCCTGTGGGGTGGATGACTGGGAGGCTCTTGGAGCGCCTGTGACCTGTGGCTGTTCCCTGCAGGTGAGAAGCCCTATAAATGCACTTGGGAAGGCTGTGACTGGCGCTTCGCCCGCTCTGACGAGCTGACCCGGCACTATCGGAAGCACACGGGTGCCAAGCCCTTCAAGTGCCTCGCCTGTGGCCGCTGCTTCTCCCGCTCTGACCATCTGGCTCTGCACATGAAGCGGCACCAGAACTAGGACCTGTCTCCATTCACTTCTCCAAGAGCAGCTGAAACTCTTTATTCTTTCCCAAAGGGACTTCTCTTCTTGTACGTAGGAACAAACCCATGCTGTGATCAACCAGAGGGGCAGGGGTAGGAGGTGCCCCCTCTATAGCCCTGTCCCCAACTGCTTCTGGTTTTAAAAGAAATCTTTATAAAGAGCTATAATTAAAGACTTGATCTCATGACGAGGCTCCTGATGGCACTGGGGTGATGGACCTTGGATTCCGAAGGGCTTTCTTCCGGCAAACCTATTTATTTGTCACTCAGGAGTGAGTGTCCTTCACATCTCAAGCCCTTTGGGATGTCTTTTACCCCTTTCAGGGCTGTGCCTTTCGTGAGCTGAGGAGGGCTGTGATGGTTTGTAGCCTGTGACAGGTCTCACTTCAGACTGGTTGGTGCAAGCCTCTTGGACTGCCTCGTGGATGTGGCACCGCTGACATGCAAGAACAGGAACACATGCCCAAGGCTTTTTGGGTTGACCACCCCAGTCACTGGCAGGGGCATAGAAGAAAGGGCTATGACATACTCACCTGACATGCCTTCAAGCAAGGGACAACACAAAACTAGATGACAGAAGCCATCATCTGTGTCCCACTGAGCCCACCTGAGGTGTCCTGGCAGCCAGCTCACTCGGGGCTGCAAGTATCTGCCCTGCTTGGCCAGGTTCTTTGGTTGTGTCCTTAGCATTTCTGCTTCCAAGATGAGTTTTGACTTCGGGTGTAGCTGGGAGGACCAGCGTGGGTCTTGAAGCCACCCAGAGGACTGCAAAAAGCTACTTACAAAGTTCTGGTTTCCCTGAATACACTGTACCTTTTCTCTAAAAGCACTGGGCAACTGCTCATGCCTTGACCACGCACACAAGTCATCACCAACCACACTAGTTCTGCTGTTGCCATTTCATCCCATTCAGCCAGAAAAGAAGAGGAAAAAAAGGGTTTTTGAAACAGATTCCAATAAATCCTGCTGTGAGATTGCAATCACGTTACCTACCTCACAGGTTTGCCGTGCCTCTAGCTCTGTAAGGCACCATCCCTCTTCTGTGGGGTGCCGTGATGCATGGGGCACATCAGCCATCCTTCATAGTCTACCAGGGGTTAAGCTGAGGCAGAACAAGAACCATGCCAGGCCAGTTTAAATCGCAGCCATACAGGCCATAAATAAATCAGGAACAAATAACGGGCCCGGTGTGTTCAGCAGAATATTGATTTCCCCCTCAACACCCTCCTCTTTTATCCTTCCTCCAGCAAGTTGAAGTTAACGTGTAGACTGATGCGGGTCTGCAGTGGGACACGAAAGGCCACACTGAACTGTGGCAGCTTCAGCTGGTGGAATCTGAAGGTCACCTCTCTGCTATTGCTGAATTGCACCTTGGCCAAAACCAGCCACTGCGCTCCTGGTTGTGCTTTGCCTTGGATGAATGAAACTGAGCATACGTACAGGTGGCTGGTCTGATGTTGGAGGTGCGTGGCATGGGGTAGGCTTTGGGATGGATGATGTGCTCAGGGTGGGTGCAGGGCTGCAGCAAGGGGTTCTTTGGCAAGAATCCTCCTCTTTTCTCCATGCCGCCAGGGAGGGTGGGAATGGAGGGGTGAATTCAGGACACTGAATTGCTTGGGTGACTTGAGGCACATGGGAAGGGCTTTCAAAACCTCAGCACTAGGGCCTTTGCCTGGCTGGAGGGTTCAGTGACAGCACCCTCTTGACACCATGATCAAGTGATCTGGCTCATAATCAGCTCTTGCTCACTACGTCGATGTCCTCCATGTCCTTTTCTTAACTCTTTCATTGCTTGCTGTCATGGCTCGGTGAGGATTGGTCGGTGCTGGAGCAAATGGGCTCATTTGCCATCTGCCATGGCTGTAGGATCTGTCTCCTTTTCAGGATATACCTTGCCAATGGCACCACCATGACCTAGGCTCCTTCGTTCTCCCACCTCACCTTGGAGGTTGGGTTGAGCCATATAAGTGAATAGGGTGTGCAGAGCCATCTCGCTCCCCCAGAAATAGGGGGATAGGAGTGGTGCATGGCCTGAAGCCTGTGTGCAGGGGCAGTTTTACCTCTTGCTTCTGCCTAGAGATGGGTCTGGAGGGCCTCAGGGGGGTCTCTGATTGTGGACAAACAGTGGTGGTGCAGGCATAGGGATGTGCATGTCTGCTGCCATGGGCAGGTTGAGCTCATGCCAAAGGCATTCCAGGGTAGTATGGAGGTGCCTCAGCCAGTCCCCGCTGGTGTCTCCAGGAAGCTCAGTGGGGCTGGTGGGGATCCAACGGGACCATGCTGGGACCTTCTGTGCTCTCCCTTGTTCCATTGGCACCAGGTCACCTCCTCCATGACTGAGCCCTGGCATGGTGAGCCTGCAGCATCACCATCCCTACATCCCCCGGCAGGCCCCATGGCTCTAACAGCAACCTTCATGCAGGAAGATGAATTTTGGGGTGCATCTGCTGTGGTTGATCCTCCTAAACGTGTGTGCCAAACTACAGAGCACAGGGTCAACCCAGTCACCATGTGTGCCATTAACTTGGGCATGGGATTGACCCTTACCCATGGCCCTCCCCAAGGGGTCAGTCTCATTGCCCCCTTCTTATTTATGAGAAGGAAACCTCTGCTTCCCTCTATTTCCATCTCTCCCTTCTTTGCTATGCTGATGGAGCTCAAAACCCATCTGTTGAACACCAGTACAAAGCCAAAACAACCAACAGGCAGCTTTAATTCTTAAGGGAATTTTCCTGAGGATCTTGGGTTTTCTCAGTACAGCAAAATGCATCTGCTCTTCCTCACATAGACTCTGTGTGTGTATATATGTATATATATATATATATATTTGGTTTTCTTTGATTTAATGGGGACAGAGGAAGAAGTGTCTTAACACAAACCCATTGCCTGTTGCCCAGGCAGCACCACTGCTCTGGATGCAAAACACCAACATGCAAATGTTTTACTAATGCAAAGGAAACACCTTAAAAACCAAAGAGGAAACCCAGAGCAGGGCTTGGGTTTTATTTCTCTATTTGTGGGTGTGCAGAAGAGGACAGCCTTCAGCCTTGCATTTCATTGCAGCTCTTGGTGGCTATTCCCCAGGAGATGGAGAATGATGCTGATGAGTAAAGTCTCTCTTTGCTATGGAGGGGGATGGCTCAAAACTGAGCAACGTAGCTGGGGTGTGCGACCCTTAGAACCACAGCCTGGTTTGTGTTTGAAGGGACCTTAAAGCTTATCCAGTTCCAGCCCCTGCCATGGGCAGGAACGCCTTCCACTATAGCAGGCTGCTCCAAGCCCCTGTGTCCAACCTGGCCTTGAACACTGCCAGGGATGGGGCAGCCACCCCCCCAGCTGAATGGTGGTCCCTCCATCGCCTGGGACACTGGGGTGACAAGGACATTGGAAGGGGTTTGCAGCCTGTGCTTGGTGGAGAACAAACACCAGGCTGCCTTTGTATCATAGTGGGGACATAAATCACTGTAAATAGAAGAGCGCGCATCGGTTCGCAGGTTTGTGCGGATTCAAGTGATCGAGATGAACGCAATGTGGCAAACAAATGTAATTGGGACCTGGAAAACTTGGGTGGAATACTTACTTTTCCGGAGATGCTTTTGTTACGTTCTCCACCCCTGGAACTCCCCTACAGCCATTAATCTAGCTCTTATTTTGTAATAAAATGTTATCACGTGGAGACGTGGTCTTTCTTCTGTTCCCTCCTGAAATGCTCTTGTTGCCTTTGCCCGCTGCTGCCTGTGCCTGTGTTGGTTTTACAGGCTTAAGAAAAGGATCAGAAGCTTTTTATTAGCTTGGATTAGGAAAGTGGGAATTGGAGCGGGGAAGGGTCTGTGCAGGGTGTAAGCCTGGAGCACTGGACAACGCTCTGAGTGTTGTTACGTGGCCTAAGCTGATGCTCTGGAGGAATGTTGAGCCCTTTCTCAAGCCGGTGTTGCAATGCTGAGCAAAGAGAGGGGAGGGACAGGACTTGGGGTTTAATCCCCTCCACCTTTACTATAAGGAACAGGGGACACAGGAGGAAGTGCTGGGCTGGGGACGTGGTGTCCAAAACCCCCCTCTGTGTACTTTAGTGTGTGTATATGTACACACACTGGTACATATGCAAACAGCCAGGAGGGGTTCAGCCAGGGCTGGTGAGCTCATGCCTGTTGCATGCACGCACCTGCACAAACACAGCTACAACTGCACACACACATCTCTATACACACAGACTGAACTTAATGTCTCTTTTTCAGCCTTTCCTGGCAGGATCCCATCTGCCTTCTCCAGTGGCTCCTTTGCTGTGCTTGCAGGATCATGTCAACCCCAACAACTCTTTATTGTCTTCCACAGGTCTTGCTTTTATCTACATTTTTAATGAAGAAAATCCTCTTTCTTTACTGATTAAGTTCCCTCAGCTCAAACTTTGCTATGATGCTGGATGACTTCTTTTACATCCTTCTCCTGTGGCTTCTAGACCCTATTGCGGGTTCCCAAGCATTGCACTGATTTACTTTCCAAGTCTTTCTCTTCCCTTTGTTGTTCCCACGTTTCACCATCACTTGCAAATAACTTGGGGACCCAGATGTAATTAAGATTATGGGGCCAGGGAGAGCAGGACATGGAGCTGCAAACCTTCTTTTGCTGCCACGTCCCTGCAGCTGGCGAGTTTTGCTGCAGATCCTGTACAGATCCAGAGGGAAGGATCCAACTGCGGCTCTCCACAGTGTGTTTGGTGCTGGGTGCCCCATCCTCATGCATGGGGATGTCAGAGCCACCTGTGGTGCAGGGAGGGAGGTTTGGGGCTAGGAAGGAGACATGGGCTGATGGCTGGGGACTGAGGAAAGGCTCATGGACATCCCCATGTACTCATCACAACGGACTGCTGGGCACCACACACCTCCTTTGAAGCCATCTCCTGCTCTGGCAGTACTCATAGAAACTCATGTTGGATGCATGGTCTCATGGATGCTGTTCATCTTTCCTAAACACATTCCCATGGAAGGAGCCATCACATGCTTGAACCCTGTCCTGCCCCAGCCCTTCAGCTCCGCTGCGCTCTGGACTTTGCTCTGTCAGCGCAGCGAGGCTGTTCCTGCTCAGATCACTGCAATAGTGAGTAACGGGAAGATGTGCCCTGACGTCAGGAGAGTCCAGAGTGGCTGTTTTATGGCATGTGAAACTGAGGTGTCCTTCCTCAATGGAGCTGTGGCAGGAAAACCCCGGAGAGGGCATCGGAGGAGAGCCTGGATGGGGCTGCCATGGCCAGCCCCAGTCCGGTTTCCAAGCCATCCTCTTTGGAGGGCAGCCTGGCAAGCTCACCCATCTCTATCTCCATTGCTAAAAGTGGTTTGTATCATCCCCAGGTTTGAGGGAAAGGCTGGATGGAGCTCACTGATGGTGCTGAGGGCAGCAGGAAGGCACCAGCACATCCATGGACAGTCCCAAGTGGAGTACAGCGCTATGCATGCCCTCATTCTGCATCCTGGCCCTTTCCCTACCCAGGTCCCCAACCTGGTCTTTTCCCTGGGGATGGTGATGCTCTGCTCCACGCAGATGGCATCACAGAAGGTCTGATCCAGCCTGAGGGTCAGCTGCTGACTCGAGGGGTGAGAGTCCATCTCAAAGTCAGGGATGTCCTGGGAGGACACAGTCCCTTTGGGTGCTCAGGAGCTGTGTTGTGTTGGGTGTCCCCAGTGCAGATGCAGATGCTGCTCTGGTCCCTTTGGGTCAGTTCTCCCCCAAAACACAGAGGAGAGGCAGTAACTAAAGAAATAAATCCCGTTTCTGCAGACAAATTGGGAGCACAGTTCCACTGGGAGCTGGAAGCTCAGGCTCATCCCCCCCGGGCTCCTCAGCGGGGTCCATCTCCTGCCCAAAGCCCCTCTCCCTGCAGACACAGCCAGCAGGAGGACCCCTCTTACCCACCCCATGGCTTTCACTGCCTGCAGTGTCCCCCAGCCACCGGTATCATCTTCACGTTGTTTGTGCTGTGGTGATGAAGCAACACTGCTGTAAAACCTGCTTCGATCGCATTGACCGTGGTTATGGGGCTGTTAAAGCTGCAGGAATGCCAGGATCGAGGCTGGTCAAGGACAGGGAGGGAAGGAGGAGGTGGTGGTGGGGGGGTGGTGTTAAAAACTAGACGTGAAAGGCTGGAGAAGGGAGTCCTACCACATGGTCATGGCCAGGAGCTGAAGGCATCAACTGGAGAGGACCCAAGGGGTTTTTTTGGTTGGCATGGAATCATAGAATAGTCAGGGTTGGAAAGGACCTTAAGCTCATCCAGTTCCAATCCCCCTGCCATGGACAGGGACACC
>JAOEHY010005750.1:0-48468 GCA_025447955.1 Psilopsiagon aurifrons | reverse complement strand
GCCTGGAGAAGAGAAGGCTGCGTGGAGACCTCATAGCAGCTTTCCAGTATCTGAAGAGGGCCTATAGGGATGCTGGGAAAGGACTCTTCATTAGGACTGTAGTGACAGGACAAGAAGTAACGGGTTCAAACTTAAACAGGGGAAGTTTAGAATGGATATGAGAAAGAAACTCTTTACTGTAAGGGTGGTGAGGCACTGGAATGGGTTGCCCAGGGAAGTTGTGAATGCTCCATCCCTGGCAGTCTTCAAGGCCAGATTGGACATATCCTTGGGTGATATGGTTTAGTGTGAGGTGTCCCTGTCCATGGCAGGGGGGTTGGAACTTGATGATCTTAAGGTCCTTTCCAACCCCAACTATTCTATGATTCCATGAATCTATAATTTGGGTCTTTAGAAGTCTTTAACTGTTCTGCTTCCACAGGGGAGAAAGACGATGTTGCTCGGGAAGGCATCATGCTTTTTCTTCTGCCTCATCTGAGCATAACACTGCTGGTGGTCTGGTAGGATGAATGCAGAGCATTTTTCATACTAAGTCACAGACTGTTAGGGTCTGATCAAGTTGCTTGTGACATCTAAAGGATCCCCTCTTGAGTCACATGGTGAATTACAGCCTCTCTAAAACCTTGCTCATCTGAGGAAAAATAATCAAAGCCTGTTACAGTAGATGGCAAATAAAATGTTCTTTTCATGCTGTTACTACAAGCAGGTCAACTTCATTATCCAGATGAGGGCATGAATGAGGAGGAGTGATTTCTAAAAGAAAACTTCTCAGCTAACCAATCATATATTTTACAGTTGGCAAAATAGAACTGGGTCTGATGGGTCCCATGGGCCCCTAATTAAACCATCACACTGTACTATTCGTTAGTCAATATCTTCCCACCAACAGCAATGCTACTTAACCCTTCCAGTTAAAGGAAGACACCTGGCTATGGAGCCTCCTGCTCCATAGGCTTTACAGATGTTGATTTCTCAGGTTTCTTTAATATAACCATTCCAAGAAAAGGAGCATGGTAGGAATGTTAATGAAAAAAAAGGAACATTTTAGATGGTGTTAGTCACTTAAAGACCAAAAAAATAATAGTAACAGGGGACATAGTCACTTATTATCTACTGGTAATACATATTGTGGGCAAACCATTGATATGTCTTTTATACTTGAAAGATGCCTATGAATACATGATGCATACCCATTTACTAGTTGCTATTTTTTTATTCTAGGAGGTTTCTATTTCAAAACAGGATATAGATAGTGATGGATTCAGTTTGTCACAGCACCATTCTTCACAAAGCAGTATCCAGGATGTTAACCTGCCTGAAAACCTTACACAAAAATGCTAGGTAAATGAATCTTCTGGTATCCCATCATCTGTAAAGCAACAGTTGCTTCATTATTTGGAGGCTTTTTCCATGGGCCTTTGGAGAGTGAAGAACAGCCAGTTGCTCTAAATCAGTTGCATTATTAAAAAGTTACATGAGTATGATGATGCAGATTTTAAATTGTGAGTGGGAAGAAATTATGGGCATACATAGACCGTATCCCTTACGTGGAAGAGCCTTATGTCAGATGTTTCATAGAAACACAGACAAATGGCTTTTGTTCTAAACTTCACTTGTTTGGTGAATGACCAAAACATAGAAGGATATCTATAAAGACAAGCCCTTATAGTCAGCTGTAACCTCCTTTTTTAACACTATCAAGCTAACACTATCAAGGTGACCCACTAATGCAAAGAGAGGGACATTTCTATTTCATTTGACTTGATATTAATCAACCCATTTAAGGGTAAGTCCCAACAGGCAGAAGGGGGAAGTCATTTATGGCATCAGGCATGATATGTGAGGTGGCATAAGAGAAGGAATCTTTTCTTTCCTGTTTGCAAGGAGAAAATAATCTGATAGCAACTGCTTTAAGAGGAAAGTGGGACATATTAACACTGCACTATGCTCCTGTATTTCCAGTGTATTGAGCGAGAATCGTTCCACTTTGGAAAGTTTATCACTTAAAATGCATTAGCACAATTCAAGTAAATCTTTGTGAATTCACAACTTCCATTCTGCTTCAGTAATGAGGGGACAAGCCTGAGAAGCCCGGGGCTGAGTTCTGCACTCTGTCAGTATCTGACACTCATCTCTTAATGAGGAACCTCACAGACTCTGCTATTATGGCAGAAGGAAGGAAGTGCTAAAATTGGCAGCAATAATAAAGCATCTCAAACTCTCCAGCTTATGGAAAGGTCTAAACAGCTACAGCTTGGTAACATTAAAATATTTTCATTAGGAAGAGAAATTGATGGGAGATGGGTTGAGTTGGGCTGTAGCCTAGTAGTAGAGCTTTTTCTATTTCACTAGCTGAAAAATCCTTGGTCTTGCAATATTTAACTATCACACACATTTCTTTTTGTCCTTCAGGGAAATATAACTGGCTTTAAAGCAACACTGAAGTATAATTTTGCCTGCAAAGGAGACTATATAAAAGTGGCACCTTCTTATTCATTTTTTTTTTCCCAGAAGGCACATTTTTTACTGCTTTTTCTTCCTTTCAGTGCTATTCTGCTGACAAAATAAAGAGACCAATATTGAGCATCAAACTGATGCAATTCAAGTAAAATGTCTCTGCAAATATCACTAACAACATCATTTGGTCAACTGAGTGTTTGCTACTGGGAGAAACAACCTTTCTGTCTTACAGAAATTTCTGTCTTACACAATTTATGAAGTGTTTGGTTGGATATGTATTTGTGGGAAAGCAGTGGAGGGAAAGAACATAATTCAAGGAGGGTGAAGGACAGTATTTTTCTATGCTGTGGCCCAGCTTTCAGAAAGGACAGCCATGAGAATGTTGCTGTGCCACCTTTTACAGATTAAATTTTCATCTCCCTTTTGGATAGAAAAATCAAGCTCTCAGGAATAAAGAACTACCAAAAACTAAAGCTTAAAAATAAAAATATGATGAGATGTATCCACAAGTCTTGAGGGAACAGGTGGCTGGAGTGGCTAAGCTACTATCTATCATATTTGAAAAGTTGTGGCAGCCCAGTAAAGTTCCTACTGTTTGGAAAAGGGGAAACAACACCCATGGTTATAAAGAAAAAGGATGAAGACCCAGGAACTACAGGCTGTTCAATCTCACTTCGGTGCCCAGAACCATCATGGAGCAGATTTTCCTCCTGGAAACTATGGTAAGGCACATGGAAAATAAGAAGGTGATTGGTGACAGCCAACATGGCTTCATTAAGGGGAAATCCTGCCTGACAAACTTGGTGGCCTTCTGAGATAGGGTTACAGCATTGGTAGATAAGGGAAGAGCAGCATTCCTCATCTACTTGGAATTGTGCAAAGCCTTTGACACTATTCCACATAAAATCCTTGTCTCTAAACTGGGGAAGCATGGATTTGATGCATGGACCACTTGATGGATAAGAAATTGGCTGGATGGTCACATTCAAAGAATTTAGGTCAGGGGTTCGAGGTCCAAGTAGAGATCAGTGATGAGTGGCATCCTTCATGGGTCGGCATTGGGACAAATCCTGTTGAACGTCTTTGTTAGCTACATGGACAGTGGGACTGAGCACACCCTCAGCAAGTCTGCCTTAAACGGTTACATTACTATTACTCTTGTGAGAGAAAAACTTGGAGTCTGAGCTATGTGAATCCAAGGAGGAGGGTTGCAAAATCATGGTTGTATCTAGCTAATTCCCCACTCAACAAAATCGCTTCTTGTATCACTCTTGCGCAAAACAACTTCATGGCCAAGGAAATCTTGCTTGGAATCTTAGTATCCTGTAATTTTCCTGACTTTTCCTCCTAAAAAAATCTGAGGACACTGGAGAACAGCTACAGCAATATTATCTTGAGAGGAGCAGATAGAAAACATAGTTTCAGACACTATGGCATCAGGTGCAAGGTGTAGGATTCATGGTGTTGAGCTGGGCACCTATGCACATGTTTTACTGAACACAGGAGAACTAGGTCCCTGAGTGAAACACATTACCCTTCGAAATCAAAGGGAAGGGACATTTAAAACTTTGTTTTTCCTGTAAGCAGGTTGGGCAGGAGTGTTGTAGAGTTTTCTCTTGAGCTGAAATGCCTTCCCTAAGTTCCTGTCCAGTTGGCACTTAAATCTTACCCTTAATCCAGCCTGAAGTGGTTATTAAAGATGTTACAATACAACCGGGCATAAATCTGTGGAAGAAAGAGAATGAAAGGCTCTGTGAAGTCAGATAAGTTTTGCTGACGGCTGTCATCAGCTGGATTGGGCAGGTTCTCCCAGCACCAGACAGGTAACAGAAAGCTTTGGTCCAGATAGCAGGGGCAGACTGGTCCTAAAAGTCTCTCTGCTCATGAGAAAGTTCACAGTTATGGCCTCTAACTGAGAAAGCCCTTTCACCAGTTGTAGAGTGTTTAACCTCAAGAACTGACAGTGAGCGCTGCATAACTGATCTCAGCTAATGTGACGGGGTAGAGGTTGAGAGGCAGCCTTTGAGATAACACCTTGCTATCACTAGCGTATTAAAGTACAGGAGAGCATTCCCCTTCTAGCACTGTTTCTAGTGGTCAGCAAATGGGGCACAAGATAACAGAGTAGCATCTGCTTTTATACTTCAATGTATGGCAAATATGTACATTAATTTCTTCAGGCAGAAATAGGGAAGAATCAAGTTCTTTTCATTTGGGAGCAGACTTTAAATAGTCTCAGAGCAATCTTTGAGCAGTACCTGAAAAGATACAGAATGGTTTTTAATACTTTGGCTAATGTTTTCTTATAAATATAGGAGGACTGGTTTAGCTGTGCACCAACAACTGATGCGTTACATGTAATGCTTTGGATGTTTTTTTTTAAAAATGAGAAGTTAATGAAATAGTCATCTGAATTTTTTTTCATGATATATCAGAACATTCTGGAGTTCAGATATCTTGATATTTTAAGCAATTATTTTTGCTTCTTTTTACTGCTGATAAATGTAACAAAAGTTAAAACATATTTTAGAGAAACAATATTGCCTGTATTTAAAAAGAAACAACCCTCTTTTCCCCTCTTCTGTTGGATCCCTTTCCCAAACACATTTATATTAAATTAAAAAATAAAGGAAACTAGAATTGCAAAAGTAAACAAAAATATAAATTAGCAAATGGTTAGATGTGAAATAAAGGAAGAATTTAAAACACATTTAAAAGTAAACATTCCTAATTTTGTTTGCTTGTTTGCATCCAAAGCCAGGAAAAGATATTTTTGATGAAATAGACTCATAAAAAATGTACATAGGGAAAACACTAGACCAACTTGGCATGGTTCGTGAACCTGAGAAGATCTATTTTCAGTGTGCTACACCTTACTGTTCCCAGTACTTTTGCCTGCTTGCAGAAACAACTTGGCTTTGTTTCAAAATGACCACAGCTTGCTGCAGAGATAATACAGGTAGCTGTGTATAACACTCAGTCTGCCAAAGCCCCAAGGTGTAGCTGAAACAGGTTCTGCCCCATAAATAACTGCTGCTTCAGTTGTTTAATTTCTTCCTGTTGCAGGAAGATTAGTTGTGCCTCCGTTTATCCACAAGAAGTTCCCTTCTGTTGTGGTTTTGTTTTGGTTGAAGGCAGAAACATATTACTTTGGGTAGCCAAGATGCTGAGAGAGAAAGCCTTTGTTACTTTTTAGGTTCATTTTTCTACAGTGCCAAGAAAATCTACCTTTGAACTCTATAAAAGCAAATATAAGTTTGGCAATGTAAGTGGAATTGTAAAGCAAACAACATGCTCAGCCTAAGTTAGTATGTGTTCTGGTTAAAGAAAATGGAAAATGGAAGGATAAATGGACAGTTAGACAAGTAATCTCTTCTGCCATTGTCTAAGAGAGAGCAAAACAATTTGAAATATTATGTTCAGAGACATGATTAATATCCATGGTAGTAATATTTTTTTCATAATGAACATAAAAGTGTATTTGACTGTCACTACTGAGAAACTGAATGCAATATGCAATACCTGCACCATCCAGACTAAAACAGAGCACAGTTATTCAGTGCAGGTGCTTTTAAAATGAGAGCCTGAAAGAAAAATCTCGGGAAGGATTTTGCTTTGTTTTTCATGGTCAAGACTGCTGCTCTAATGGAACTTAATGGGATGGTGGGCTTCAGCCACCATTTCACAAAGAAATATGGCATAGAGTTTGAGAAAGTTGTACTGTAAATGGGTCATACTGGGCAAAAAAATTGTAGTCTGTGGGCTAAACATTGAATATACTTATAAAGGCATTCTGTCTTACTCTACTATTCTTGTAAGATAAATGAAGAAACATCTACTTTTTTTCCTCTCATAGCTTATTTTGTAAAATTTGCTTTCATGCTTGTGTCTTCTGCATAGTGTTGAGTTCTGCAAAGAAAACTTCAGAAAATACTTGCCTACTCTAAAGTTATTTCTCAGCCATATCTACTAAATACGTCATAACCTGTTTGGGTAAGAATAGTTGTTCTGCATGTACCCATGTTCAGATGTTTTTTGTAGCTGACCTATACTGAGCTGAAGCAATGGAACCTGTAACTCCTATACAAATGATAAATAGAAAGATGTTACAGCCCAAATTAGACTGCCCTTAAAAATATCCAGCACATTTTTGTTGAAGAAATCCCATTTCTAATAACAGGGATAAGAGAATGACTAGAGATCATAGAGCTGTATGATGCATGGAGAAGCTACCTAAATAAAACACATATTCAAACCATAATAATCACTCCATGGAAACCAAGAAGTAAATTCCTCTTCCCTGGCAGCAACAGTGACTCATTGTAATATGAAGGCTGAATAGTTTGGGACTTGAGAGATGCCAGTCTTGTGGTAATAAATGCCTGAGAATAGAGCTAACCATTCTGTTCTGTGTGAAGCAAATTAGCTGACTGGTACGAGCAGATAACCACATAATTTTAATAAATATATAACTAAATGAATAAAAACCCTAATTAAAGTATTAGCTTTGCATTCTGTGCTGTCAGAGTTGTCAGTGCCTAAGCCAGCCTCCTTACTAGTAGAGGTAGCATATTGAAAACACTCAAAACTGTCAGAGAAAGCAAACCCTGCCATTCCCCAACTTGGGATCTGGATTCTGACCTACAATTTTGCTCTGAATCAGAAACAAACTCCCACATCTGGTGTACTAGCAAGATTATGAGATCTTCTGCCTCATAAAAATGTGCGATCCCAAGAAGACCAGGAAGAAAATCTCCCTATATTTCACTCCAGGGTATTTTTTTTCATCAGTTTGAAGATACAGGAGTTTTATTTCTCCATGTATTCCTAAAAGTGAGAAAGAGGAAGGGAAATGTATTGCAGAAACATTAACACTTCCAAGTTGCATATTATTTCTGCTATTAACAGATTTTTTTAAAAGGTCATATGGCACTAAGCAACACATATCATTAAAGTTTTCACAAAGCTTTTGAAGCAGTTCAGAAATCTCTTTGTCCTTGCTTGCTTACAGTCACTGATACATACATATTCATGCAGTAGATTCAGAAAGGAAGTTTTTGTTCATGGCTGTCATGAAGTCACCCACCACCAGTCCTCCAAGAAGCTGTGACAGCCATTGCATGTGTCATACTAATACTTGGCCTTGCCTCCTTCTCTTGTGCCAGGTCTGACTGACAGAGAATTTTTCCTTTTTTGAATCTTTTCTTTATTATTACAGCACCTAGAAGTTGTCAGAAAGACATAGCAAGCTGTATCCAAGCAATGGACTTTATTTTTGGAAGCTAGAGCAATGGATTTCTTTTCTTTATTTTTTTTTTTTTTTTTAAGCTTCTGAATCATTTTCACTTGGTCAAATAATCTTTTGAAAAGCAGTGGTCTTTTGCTTAGGACACCCATTGCTGCTGTTCAGAAAATCTCAGCCCTTTACTCTGAGTTTGGGTTGCAGACTGTCTCCAGGACCTCCAAAGATAATAGCTTCCTTCCAAGGAAAATCTTACAAAGCTCCAAGGGCTTGTAATAAGTTCATTTGGGTATCTACTTACTTCTCCAGTAGTACAGAAATGGTTGCCTTGTGTCCAGATTTTAAGTTTCCTGTTCAGCTGATAACTGGTGTTTGCTCTTGCATGCCTCATCCACAGAGAATCTTGGACTTCAACTCAGCTGACTATTTTCAAGCTCAGAAGTTTTTCTCTTCCATTTCTCACTTTCTTTCTATCCAAACATGCTTCTCATGCAAGTTACATTTACTTTTTTTCTTTCCTTTCCAAGTTTTAGTTGCAATTTTCATTGATCCTTGGGTTACTGTTTTTACTTTTTTTTGATAAAGTTCTGTAGCATCCAGGCTGTGCAATGCTCTTTGGAACACTTCCATGCATCATGAGCTTGGAAGAGGGGCTTTATTTGACTGTTCAGTTTGCTTGCTTTTTTATTAATTTCTGCTTTACCCAGGAACTTAAGAACTGTGGCCGTATTTCAGGTTTCTGACAGTATGCTTTGAAATGTCAGAAAGCCACTTTCTGAAATATGCTAGATTGACTGCCACGAGATTGCTTATCATGTCTTCCAAATATCATAAATTTTTAGTCAAACTGATACCTTGCTGCCTACCTGAAATCTTA
This sequence comes from Psilopsiagon aurifrons, assembly GCA_025447955.1. NCBI lineage: Eukaryota > Metazoa > Chordata > Aves > Psittaciformes > Psittacidae > Psilopsiagon > Psilopsiagon aurifrons. Next base: position 39,889 of record JAOEHY010005750.1, on the reverse strand, counting down.
CTGACAAACGGGAAGAAGTTATCACCACAAAAATTTATTACATTGTACTGAAACAAACCCACTTGTTCACAACCCAGCATCTAGTTTGCTGCAGTTTTCAGCCAGATAGTATGGATAAGAACTGTGATAAAGAAATGGGTTTCAACATTTTCTATTGAGGTTGTCTTGTAGACTTGTATTAGCATTGCTGGCACAGTCTGAAGAGTCCCCCTGATATATTTTAACTGCTGTTAATTAATTGAAAGGAAACAATCCAAACAGCAGCATTAGAAGGGGAAACCTCACCTTAGAAATGAGATTGAAAACAAGGAAACTGGAGGAGGGAAATGGCCTATTAGACACGTTTGTTGTTTCTAAATTCTGGTTTCCTAGGGAACCTCAGCATCATATAGACAGCTATGGAGAGCTAAGACAAACAGAGCACTGAAGCTGCTTTGTGAGCCAGGTACTACCCCAAATAGGACATAGCATCTCCATTTCAATTGCATTTCACCGTTTAAAGTATGTGGGACCAGAAAAGTAGCAACTGTTTTGCCTCTATTTTTAAGCTGCTGACTGAATGGGATCCAAGACATCTCAATGACTTTGAATGACTTATGCATGTACTCTTCAAAATTCATGTTGTTGAAGTCAGATTTACAAATCAACTTATGAGCAAACAGCCCATCCCATTTATCAATATAAATGTGAAGTGGTAATGCTGTAGTAGCAAGCATACCTACCCTAACCACAATCATATATTTATATTCAGTTCTATAGATCAATAGCTTAGTCTCACATAGCCAGATTTCATGGGTTTTAGTAGCTCTCTCAACGCAAGAATATGGTCCCTCCACACAGCTCAGGAAAACAAGGTGAGATCAGGGCTGTTCCACGGGATTTGCTGGGGTGCCAATTGGCAAAATTTCTGACCCCTTCCAGATCAACTTAGCCCTATACATTGCTTGTATGACCTCATTCTGTTGTAAATAAAATCCAAGATATGAACAGATTTTGCATATTCTGATCAGTTTGGACAGCAGTTCTGCTTCAGTTCTCACTCAGCAATAGATGCTAGAAACCTGCATTCCCTCTGCATCAAAACAGTTGACTCCACATGGAAAACAGACATCACATCATCCCCTCAACAACCTGAAGTCAGAGAGAAACCATTGCTGAGAAGCAAAGTCTTGACTAAGGTGCACTACCAGTATATTTATTTATTTATTTATTTAGCTGCACAGAGTAGGGGTGCTCAAAATGTTAGCAAAAACACAAATGTGGAAAACTTGCTAGGTTCATTTTTCATCAGAAATGTCCTGGTCAGGCCAGGTCTATCAGAAGATTGGCCTATGTTTGAAACTTTTCAAGCAAAGCCCTCCTGTATAGTTATATACAACTGAAGAAACAAGTGAGCTTGGATAATTTTAACATAAGGCAATATCAAACTCTGTTACACCAAAGAAACATCACTTTTCAGCTAAAAGCAAAGCCTAGTGCAAACTGGTGCATAATTAGCCAACTAAGATGTTCAAACACAGCTACATAGTAAAACCACTAAGTTCTACACCTATCTAGGCTGTATCAGCTGCATATTGGCTTTGGTAAGGTCAGCAAAAACTGTCTTGATTATGCCAAGCTGATTTCACTGGTTTAGATTTGTCTGTTGACAAAACCATGTTCATCTAATTTATTAACACAAAAGAAGGTAATTCAGTATTTGGGAGATATGCTCACATAGCTCAGGTTTTTTGAAGTGCTAGATAAGTGACATAAATTTCTACAGCAGAGTTTAACAAAAGTCAAACCCCAAATGCTTTAAAACAAAGAAATACAAAAGAAAACCCTATGCAAAGGGTACTTGAAGCACACCTCCTTGAAACTTTGCAAGTATGGCAAAAGCAGTTGAGAAAAAAAAAAAGCCCTGTGAAATTAGCTATTGGGACTGCAACAATCTCTGGTCATTTCCCTTTTGCACTTTTAAGATCGTGAATCTATGACATGAAGGATGTCTGGGCTTGAAATACGCTCTTGTTTTTTTGTGTCTAGTCCATGCTTTTTTGCATGAAAACTATGCATTGTCTTTGTAAGCGTGGGATAGCAATGGAAAGATGAATCAGAGGGAGGTAAAATAGCAAATTAGAGTTATGGGCGGTTTTGTTGGTGGGGCTTTTTTTAAACTTACTGCTTGTTTTTCTACCAAGTCTCACTGACTTGTTAACTGCTTAGGTTGCCTCAAGGGTGTCATCAATTAATTGAACTCTGGCCTTCAGGAATTTGATTGATAGGCAGGTGATTGAAACACAGACTCTCACCATTAACGACCCTTCCTAGAATGCTGGCTATTACTCAGCACCCCAGAAAAACTGCAGTGGTGATAGAAGGGTGGGTTTGATGTCTGGAGGTGTTCGTGTCATGCTTGCACTATGCTTTGAAAGCTTTATATTTGAGAACACAGGAAAGAGCCATAAGGCACACTGAAGGTTCCCGTCTTTGAAGAAAGCCTGTCTCTCCCCACACAGACAGCAGCTGCATAGCTCAAAAGACCCTGGACTGCTTATGATTCCTATCAGGACTTTAATACTCCCAGCTAATTTTTGTCAAGGCTTAAGGCTCCCTTAAAGGTCCTGGATAAGTGATAATAAATTAAGTACTGAATAATCCCAGTAGGTGGGATTATTATCTTCTCCTTACTACCACTTCACAGCAAAGACATTTATCTTGTCCAGTTGTTAGTAAGAAAGTGTAAAGGTATATTTTTGTTCACATTGCTACAACCCTGAAGACACCACAGGGTTACTGAGACTGTGAAAACTATGGGTTCTTCAGAGCCCACCTTTCCGTTCTGTAACTGACCTGAAATTGCATTGTCAAATATTGTATCACCTCTAGAGACAGACCAAAATAGATTAAATCAAATAAAAAAGTTTTATGAGTAACAGTTGCACATAAAATGATTTCTTTATCAACTCATATATGTCTTAGCAGCTTTACAAGTCATAATAAAATTTGACCAGCCAAGCAGAAAGGATGGAAGGATGTTCTTTCTTTGGTTAGTTGTGGGTTTTTTTGAAATTTAGTATCTACAGCTTTAAGAAAGCTATCTCCAGTAAATATTTGTACTTTGAATTACTTCACATTACCTACAAATACCAAGTGGCCTGCAGTAGAAGGTCAAACTATACACAGCTCTCCAAGATCTGGGGACCCTGAGCAAGAAAACTGCTCCGCCCACTTTCAGCTGTGGCTATTCCTGCTATTGTCCATGTACAGCTCACTTGCCCTACTTGTCCTGCAACTCAAAAAGATTATGGAGATAAAATCATAGAATTATAGAATCACAGAATGGTTTGGGTTGGAAAGGACCTTAAGAACATCTTAAGGCCCCATGCGCAAGGACACCTCGCACTAGACCGTGTTACCCAAGGCTCTGTCCTTAAACACTGCAAGGGGTGGAGCATTTACCATTTCCTTGGGCAATCTGTTCCAGTGCCTTACCACCGTCACAGTAAATAACTTCTTCTTTGTGTCAAACCTGAATTTCCCCTTTAAACCATTCCTCCTCTCCAGCATCCTTGTAGGTCCCACACAGACACTGGAAGACTGCTATGAGATCTCCATGCAGCCTTGTCTTCTCCAGGCTGAACAGCCCCAACTTTCTCAGCCTGTCTTCATTTGGGGTATGTGTTAAAGAAATATCCCTTGTCTTCTGCGTGCACAACACAAACTCTATATCTATATTCATAGAAGTTTATTAACTATCAAAATAAATGCAACAGATTCAATAGTTTATATTTTAAATTGTTAGAATGGTCTCAAGCTTGGTTTCAGCCTTTGCTCTGTAGCAGTGTAAGCCAGCATAAGCCCGAGACCATTCGCAGCAAGATGTTACTAATATGGTTATGGGTGGTCTGTGCAAGCTGGCTTCACAGCCAGGGAATGGTCCCAGGCACATTTAGGTTGTTAATGTACACACACCAGTGAGGGCAGTCTTGACAGAAGGCCCACCATATCCAGAAGTGAGTAGGGCAGAATGTATTACTTTAAAATTTAAACACATATGATCCTACTCAAGAAAACCAGGAGGTATTCTTCATTCTTAAACCCCACCTTATTCATATTATTCTTCCAATCCAGAAAAGAATCTGCTATTTTGATTAATGTTGACACAGAGGGGCTGTTCTTAAATCAGGGCTGGATAATGGTGAAGACACTGCAAAAGTGCTCTTCTACTTTCTATTTTGGTGTTCTGTGCTCTAAGAAGTAAATCAACCTGTACTCTAAAACAACAGCAAAAAATATGGTACTTGTATTCATTAGACCTATAGTTTTAACGATTTAAGTAACTAGCCATGAGCCACAAGCAACCAAGAAGAACGTTTTTTTTTCCCCTACAAGAAAGCATTTTTATAGCAGTTAAACACTGCCCTGAGCTCAAATTTTCACACACTGAGCAGTAAATTGAATTATATAGTGCTGGAGAGATGACTGGATTTCTTAATTATTTCCAGACTTGGTAACTTTGGGAAAAATGGGAGAAAAGTGCATGGGGAAGGAGTGGGGCAGGTCATTCCTGGTGAGTAGTAGAAGGCACCCACACATGCATACAGCCTTGCTGAATTTCCCAAAGAAGGATAGCATACATTTTTTGCTACTGCTACTGAAACCATGGAGTTAATTTATAAGGAGGAAAGGACCTTGAGTTCTCACTATACCTGAACTGTAACAAGTCCCATGACCTGTCCTCTTGAGAGGCAGAAAAGAAATTGCTGTCTTTCTTACCTATGTTGGACAACTTTGGAAGAAACACTGTTTTCTTCTTCCTTTTCTCCTTCCCTAGATTTTTTTCAGAAAGGACTATATATAGCAGCATCAAATCCCAAATCCCCAAATTTGAAAGGGATTTTAATAGTCAGACGCCTCATCTCCAAGACAGAAGCGATACATTTCTCATCATAGATTCACCACATAGGAAACTTGACTTACAAATATTACTGATACCAACCTTTGATTTTATAGTTGAGCATTCTTGATGTGAATGAAAGGTCAGCAGTCTTCTCCCCCTCATTGTTTTTTCTATATACAAGGACTTACTGAAGGTTTATGATGTCACCTTTAACCCAAGTTATAAATACACAACGCTGAGATCATAGGGGACATTAATTTCCTGCTCTGACACTCCACATTTAAAAAAATCTGGGTGAGGCATAAACACATAAACTAAAATTCATCCCCAATTTCAATCCATTTGCTCCTGAGTTTGTCCTGCCATCCTGAAAAATGTAGAACATTTATTTTATTATCAATTAACACAGTCAAACCTGAAGGCAGTGTTCATGTAAAATTCTCCTCTTAATATGCATATGATTGCTCACAACAAAATGAACTCTTCATTCTCAATATAGAGAATGTGTTTAAATGTGTTTGCAGTATGCAGCACTTTTAAAGGTTGCATACTGCAAATATTTGGCGTACTTTTAGGTAGGAATGGTCCCACTGCATTCAAGTAAACTCTGTATACACAAATTTAGAACTGGGGAAAAAGACATGTTTCAGGGAATCCCAGAACATGTGGCTCTGGTCATCCCAAGTCTATTTGCAAATTTGGGTGGGGAATGTTGAATAGATTTTTCTGTGAAAATATTTATCCTGGCTTATTTTTTGCAGAAAAGAAAGGGACACTCTTTTTTTTTTTACACAATTTATTTCCTATAGCTTACTTGTTTCTTATAGCTTACTAGCATGTACCTGAGATTTTGTTTGGTTTAAACTTCATGTTTTACTCAGTGTAGGGTTTTCCAGCCTCCTTTTGAGGAAAAATGATTAAATAAAAGCAAAGCTATAATTCTCCATTTGTTTACACAGCCCTAATCATTACATCCTAAGTGCTTGCCAGATTGGAGCCCACCTAAGTGAATGAAATGATCCAAGCGTCACTAGGTCTTGAGTTCTCACTTCCCACTGAGGGTGCCCAGCAGGTCTGAGAGTCTCTTGATCATTCACATGCTCTGAGACTGAGGGAGAATAGTGTTGGTCCAAGTTTCACACTAATGATGCTTTCCTGAATACAATTAAGAGGCTTTGTACTTTCTGAAAACCAGTCCTAGAAATTATTTGCTTTAAGGATACCCATATCTGCTCCAGATGCAAAGTTTAAGACATTCTGTTTTCTTTCCTGCTTTCAGATTCCTCCTTGTTACAAAACAATTCTGCAAAATACAAAAGTCAAAGGGTGATTGCTGAAGTCTCAGATTTTTTTTTAATGTTCCATATTTTTACAGTGTCCTTGTCTCTGTTGTGAGGTATTAATTTACACGTGGCCCACTTTTCTAATCTATGCACATTTTTCTCACCTTAAGAGATTGTTGAAGCTGATTTAAAACACAAAATAGAAGTGGACTTTGATTTTTGTTAAGTGTTTGCTCCTTAGCCTGTCAGCAGACTCCTCTGGCATAATAGCTTCACTTTGCATCAGTAACCATTTCATGCTGGTCATGAACATCTTGTAGCGGCCACAGAGAACTTGTAAGATACCGGGTGAACAGATTGTCAAACATATTTAAAGGTAAGAAGTCATGTAAAGCAGTCCTAAGTTTAGTCTTCTGTTTGGGAGATAATGTCTTACATTAGATTGATTGCATACAGCCTGAAAAGCGTGGTTCATGCATCCACTCTTGCTGTGTGCTGAAAGATAAAAATCCCATTTGCTGTATTTTATATTGGTGGTCTTTGACACTGGTAATGCAGATCTGTATGTTCCTTGTAAATCACAGATCTAATGACTGCCAGATAACAACTCACTTAACTGCTGAATGAAGTGTTTCATAGCTGGAAACTGAGCTATGCCATGTTCATCATGTAGTGACTTAAAGCAAGAGCATGGGGTGCTACCCATTGAAGCACACACATGCAAAACTCTGTAGTACGATGTTGTAGCCATGATCCAACATGTCTGGTTAGCCAAGCCTCTGTCCTGTGTTCTAGCTGAATTTGTTCATTTGTTCATGTTCCTTAGCATGGTATCCAGGTACCCGACATACATCCAAGACAAGTTACAGCTCCTGCCTGAAACCAGAGAACAGCACAAGACCATCTTCCCTATCAGGGTTTCCCGTTCAGTAGGTAGGGCTGCTATCAAACCAAGACAGTGGTCACTTCTGAGCCCACAGTTGTTACTGCTCATCTCTTAAGGACGAGTCATCCTACTACGGTAGCAGGGCTGCCAGGGCTTCTTTTCCTGAAAAGTCCCCTCCTGCCAGCTTCCCTTTGTCCTCCTTCATAAACTATTTTGGTATCTAAAGACCTAGGTATTACCATCAGGTATGTCTGCAGCACTAACATAAACCTACACAACACTCTAAATCAAAATTTTTCTTTCTGAGATCTGATATATTAATTATTCTCATTAAGAGATATTCAACCCTGCCACATCTGCAGCACTTACACCTAGGCTCCCATCTTTGCTGAAGCCCTCACACCATTCTTGCCTGTCAGGGAGCTGGTAGTCCTGAGCAAATAGATAGGCCTCCTTATGCAGGCTGCTGAGATGGGCTTTCCAGGTGAACAGTAGTTCATGCAGTGCTTGGAGCAATACTTCTGTCCTGTTCTTCCTCAGATTGCTGCATCTCCCTTTCTTAGAAGACGAGGAAATGTCCCTTGAGAAAATCTCAGTTTCTGTACTGCCACCATCTCTTCCCTCTGGTTGTCTTGGGGGGCCATTCCCTTGCCAAGTGCTCTCTCAGTCATAGAATCCTGGAATCATAGAATCAACCAGGTTAGAAAAGACCATGCGCAGCTTCTCCTCATCTTCCTCAGAACCAGCCAGCCCTGGGATGAGGCCTAAACACAGCCGTCACCTCAGCAGCACCCACACACGGCCATCTCCCAAGAGGGGCTTGCGTGCAGCCATATCCCTAGGGAAGTCCAGATGTGGCTGTCTACCCTGCAAGGCCCATATGTGACTGCCTCTGCAGCCATGCTGGGCACAGCTTGGCTCCGTGTGCCGCAGCACTGCTCAGGGTAGGGCACAGCAACGCATCTGGCAAAGCTTATAGCCAGACCCAAATCTGCAAGCGTGCACATTTCGTGGGCTTATTTGAAACTTCGCTTGAAGCGTCACACATGGAACAGCGCAGGATTTGGCAGCGGTGGGTTATGTAATATATAGTCATCCATCTGCTGCCTCTGCGAAAAGCGCTTACTCAGATGTCTGCCGGGCGGCAGGCGGAGGCAGCACTACCCAGAGGCTGGCTATTAAAAACAGAGCTATTACTTATTGACAGTGACAACAAACCAGTAAAAGCTCTCTGAACCTCCTTTTTTTCTGGCTGCCAAGCCTATCGTGACCGGGGGGAGGAGGGCAAGCCAGACGACCAGGGTAATAAAGCCTGTCTAAATGGGTTTCTTTGTACGTCTTCATCTGCCGACGGTACTGCTCGAAATGAAAGCAAAGGCCTGAGCACACCAGGCCTGTCTATGACCTCTCAAAAAGCAGATCAGAAACTCTCATCTGAGGCTCTGGGGAGCTGCTCTCCCAAATCACATGGCCACGTTGAGAGATGCTGAAGCAGGCTGGGGCCGTCAGCCCTATCCTCTGCAGTTCCTCTCTTCTCCCCACCTCAGCCAGCCTCTAACACAAAGCGGACAAATATTTATTTGCCTTAGATCCTATGGTGGGAGTGTTTAGACCCAGAAGGTGACAGACGTGCAAGTTTGTTTTTTAAAACTCCGAAATGTTTACAGAATAAATACAGCTCCTCAAGCTGAATATTTTTAAACATGGTTGTCATAATGTCACCTTTGCCAGCACTTTACTGCAGAAGCAGCACTGGGAAAAAAATGCCTATAACACTGTCCCAATAATGGGAACTGCTTAAAGTAAACAGTTTTTCATCAGTGCTACACCAAGAACTGGAATAATAAATAGAGAGAGAAGGCAGCCCCACACTTCAAATAATTTGTGAAAACCTACTTCCACAAACTCAGCCCGTTTCATATTTGTGCAGTTGCTGACCATAAGGATGGCCATAACCCTCACTTTGTCTTGGACAAGTGCCGTGCTAATCAGTCCTCATATCATCTCCAGCTTCAGGAACTGAGGTCACTTGACACTGCACAAATGTCCAAACTGTAATGAATTTCTTCAGCTTTCAGGGCAGCCCGCTCAGTTGACTGGCAGGTCAGTACAGCAACTGTCTGCCTGGGTGGCAAAAAGGACTTTATTTCTGTATCTTCTGCAAGTATCAGCACCCAAAACAAGGTAATTTGAAGTTTTTATGTAAAAATAAAATGTGATAAAATGCACCAAACTGGGGTTCTGTTCAGAAGCACTTTAAAGTTTACAGTTGAACATACACAGCTGAGGAACAGGAAATCAAGAGTCCTTAAAAAATCAGGCTCTTACTTCCAAAACTGCTAATGTTTTCTCAGAAGATGTGTGGTTACTCTTTTAATTTCTGATCTTGACAATAGGAGTCATGAATCACTCTGAAATCACAAGTATGACCACGATACTTAAAACCGCACAAGTAATAGTGCTTACTGTAGAAAGGATCAGTATTTGCAGTAGATTTCTCTACATTTATTTCTTTATGATTTCTAATATACTCTGATTTCTCTTCTACTGGGTATTGTTTCACAAGGGTGTATGTGAATTTCCTCTTCCCCTATGCCATTCTTGAAAACGTCATAAACCCAATTAATTCCTGGTGAAATTTGGCTTGCTTTGATAGCAGCCAGGAAAAGCTTCTTTGGTAGCTTTGGATTCAGTCACTGACTAACTGAAAGCTGTACTGCAAAACTCACAGGAAAGATTTTTCTAAGTCTTCACTCCAAGAGGATTTCCTTGCTAAGATTTCTTATCTTTGACAGAGGTAATGCATTTACTCTCTGCTTTTTCTGCCCAGAAAAGTATACAAAAGGAATGAAGATTTCAAGGACGTCTTGTAAGGTCATGTCCATATACATGGAGGTCATGCATGGCCCTGCAAAAACCTACATCCCTGTATCCACTCCTGGTTCCTGGCAGAGCCATCCATGTTCCCCAGAATACCAACTCTCAGAGTCTCACATTGCTTCACAGGGAGTCTGGGCAGCAAATCTCAGAGATGTTTTACAAGGAAATCATATAACTTATGAGAAAAAAAAAGGCATGATGGACGTCATCCAAGGTGCGTATTTACTCCTGACCCCACATCTAGCCTGCCTTCTCCTCCCACTTTGTTTCTATTATGTGCTAATGACCTATTTAAACAGTGGCAGTAAGTAACAGTAATAGAAACAATAGTGTACAACAAGCTTTTGGCACAGCCCAGAGACAGCTCTCAAAGGTATGGGAAATGCAGACCCATTTGAGCCCCTAGCCCAGGCACAGAAAATCTTGGCAGGTAATTGGAAGGTTATCTTGCCATGTGATACTTAGGAAAAAAAATGAATATCCCCAAGACTTGAATTCCTGGCACTTAGGGGATGGCAAATATTATTATTATTTTTAAACCAATGTTATTATTGGAAAGACATTAATAATTTGAAAATAAGATTAGTGTTGAAAAGATTTCTTTGGTTTTGGCTTTTTGTAACCTTTAAATCTGGGTAGACTATTCCTGGGCAAGTATTTCAGCTGGAATTTTATTTTCATTTTTCCTCTATTTACACTGCAATCCATCCAGTATACACAGTGCAGCGCTGACTTTGCCTTGGGATGCCATCTGTGGTTTTTTAAATTTTAAAGATTTAAAAGAATGAAAGTTAAAAAGCTCCTACCACAGAAATACATGATGCTCATATGCCATTCCTTGAGAATCTCTTACATATTCCAGTGGTTCTGGCCACCGCATGCAACAAAAGTGTGGAGCAGGTGTAATAAAGACGTAGATATTCTATGGACTACTGTATATTAATTGGAAGTAAATGTTTTAAAAATATTATTTTCCTTTTTTTCTAGAGTGAGTTTAAGATGGCATTTCAACACTTCGTAGAAATATCGCCGTGCAGCTTTATAATCAGTTCCTGGTCCCTTACTTGAGGCGTGGCTAATTCTTGATGAACCACATAAAAAACAATAAACTACAGAGAAATGAGACCTAATTTGAGTGCCTTTCACTGGCTTTCCTCTTCACACAGTAACCTTTAGGACGTAATGTATCCCAGATCTGCATGCTAAGAGTAGATCAGAGAGCTGAAATTGCTAGAGAAAACATGATAAAAAAAAAAAAACAGCAGACTAAAATGTGAAATATACACACAGTTTACATATTTTAGGATTCTAGTGTAAGGAGTGTTAAATGGGATAGAAATAAAAATGAATGCAGTCCTGAGACCAGTGCATTTAGATCAGCAACACTAGTTACTCATCCAAATAAAGTTTTGTATATCTTCTTATGAAGTGTGAAGAGAAAAACATCAAATAAAGACATAGTGGTAGATATCACAAATGAAACTTCAGAAAAGAAATGTCTATTTCATTGGTTCATATAGGTTTATAGATATAAATTATTATTATTTGTTGGAGGGTTTTTTTTCCTCTGATTGAGAAAATGGGACTTAATTAAATTGGAAGTACATTATTGTACACCTTAAAGACTTCAGAAATTAATGTCCTTGAAAGGTGCAAATGACAATTCTATTTTTCTCTCCTCTTCTAAACAGATAGTTCCTGCTGACTGGAAAGCCTCTTCTGGCACAAACACGTAGGTCACAAATTTGAAGTGTTCTTGTTAGAAGTACTAGCTTCTCTTGCAAGGTACCACAGGTGCACTTTCTTCAATTTAAGCACAGAATAGAAAACATTTTTTTATATGATTAAGGTCACAAGGGAGACCTGGAAAAGACCATTAATAGTGTTCTCTGTCATGAACACTCAGAGCTGTGTCTCAGAAGCTTTTTGAAACCTAGAAAATCAATGCGTCTGTCAATACATATGTTGGAAGATATAAATTAGAGAATGATAATGAAAAGATCTTGTTTCACTAAATAGATAAATGGATTTACCTAGTTGAGAGGAGGGTTGCATTAATGTAAAATGAGTTTGTTGAAGAAAGCAAAGCTTTGGGCTCATTGTGAAGGAAGTTAAGAAGGAACTGAATTCATGAAGCAATTTTTGAAGCAACTCCCCTTGATAAGTGTCATTAACCAGAGACTGGGACTGCATAAAGGGCACACAGAAAACTAACCTGTAGTTGCCAGGATATTGAGAAGGAAGAAATACTAAGAAGTTAGTGATCCTTTTTTTGCAGCCTTAAGGAGATGGGAGTTGTGATAAAGTTTCACAGGCATGAAGTCATGCAGCAAGTGTCTTCAATGGAGTAACTACTTTCCCAGCTTCTGAAACATGGAAGGAGGCATTCGAGCAGGAGGAGGTAAATCCACTGTAGACCATCCAGCAGTCCCCACAGCCTGCTTGGCAACATCGTGAGTGCATTGCTCTTAACAACAATCTTTTTCCAATACTGACTTATAATAATATATTTGGCTTGCATCAGGCCTATAATGTGCTGAGTACATTCTAAATATAGGACCACGTGGGCCCTGCACCAAGCGGCTTGATATCTAAGATGTCAACCACTAGATTAAGGGAGGGAAAGAGGGATACCTTTAAAAAAATAGTATCAGCTACTTTGGTGTGTTATCTAACCACTATTATCTGGGAATTTCTTGCTCAGAGGCATGTTCAGCATGAGAGAGAGCCAAGCTCCAAGCACGCAGAGGGCAGCGCAATCATAGTCTGAACAGCTGCACAATCTACTGTGAGCTGCAATTCATTCTGACATCTCACAGGGACAGAATTAATTTTGTGGGAGGACCCTGAAGAGCGGCACTGTCTTTCCTTCCTGCTCCTGCCTGACCCCAGATACTCAAGCAGCACCCACATATGGCCAGAAATGCGCATAGGCCCTTGCTGGATGTGAGACTTTGGCTTAGTATCTCCTCCTCTCCTTCAATGATAGATGAATCACAGCCAGAGTCAAGCAGATTAAGGTCCAAAATCTTCATTCCTCTCACTCAGAAGCTGTTCACATTTATACAGCACCTCCTTGTTTGTGATTAGGATGCTTTCCTGGGGAGATGGAAATTTGAGCTCATGAAGACTGAGTAGGGCACTGAACCTCCCATTCAGTTTTCTATCCCATGTACAAGGGCTGTAATACTTGAATACTTCCAAAAGACAAGCCAGACTGGCAGATGCTGTCCATTTTTTCAGGTACTGGGTTTGGGTAAGAGGAGGCCAGGTATGCAGGTGGCCTCCAGCCAGGCCCCTACTTTCTGAAAGAAGGGAATTGTAACCACTGAGCATTGCACACCTCTCTCTCTTACTGGAAATTTCTGTACCTGACTACAGGGACTAGATTTCTCTCTAAGGTCTGGCATGTATAAATATCTAAATATCTAATGTATAAATATCTAAATATTTTATAATATCTAGCTATTGTAATTTTATCAAGCTCTTGTAGTTTGAAATTGCATGCACGTGTTGTAAGAAAGAATATCATTCTATTTATCCCTCAAATACATTGCTGACTTCTCTTCCTTCTCCTGCTCTTTCAGAAAGTTTTACTGTTTCGTTTTAGCAAATCATACCTTCTAGGCTATGTCTCTCAGCCGTTGTTCCTAACAATGTCTTGAAGTGGAAGATACTAGTGCGCCGGTAAGAAGTGCCCAGTGCTGACTTCCTGCGCAACACACACAGGTTGGATATATGGAACTGCAAAATGAAGCACACGCTCCTGCCAGTACACAGAAATATCAGACAAAGATCATGAGCTTCATAGGCGTGGGTGATGTTGCTCAAAAACGTTCAGAAAAGTTCTGAGGCACCTACAGGAAGTAACCAGTTCCGTGCCTTAATTGTTACTAACTTTTCTTCAGATCTGTCTTGATGGACAAATCTTACTTTAGAAAGTAAATCTTGCTCTACTGTTTTTAAAGGCTAGCCATTTTCAGCTTTTCAATCTGAAGCACATGGGGAACATTTTGAGGTTTTTCAGTGCTATTTTTTTAATGAGCACAATCAAAAAATCTCTTTTGACCAAGACTACATGGAAATGACCTGTGACTAGCTAGGAGTGCTTTTGTTGTTACTGTTACTATGACTGTTACTGAAAATATGAGACAATAAAAAAGAGAATTAAAAGAGATATGTGCTTAGTATCTTGCCGTAGATTTTGGAGAAAGCTATAACATACATCTATACACTACGTTTTCAAATTTCGGGAATCTTCCCATCTTCAGAAATAGCAAATGAACTCCAAGTATAAAACATCAGAGTTTCAAGAAGAAGGATTAATAAAAGTAAAAATTAACTCCTCATAAACATGCCATTAGATTAAATCTGTCAGTCTTCAAGTACAGTTCTTTCTTCTGCTTGGCTGGTAGCATGACTGACAATGAAATATATCATGAATTTATGACCTATGGGTTTAACTGATAGATATGCCTGAGTAATTTTTTCTTACCCTTTCCCAGGTTTCCTTTCACATGGGCATGGGTGTTAAATGTTTCAGATGTTATGAAATTTTACACAGGATGATGGCTAATGAGTTTTAGAAGTTGTGAAGATCAACAGTGTTTTATTCCTGGGTTCTCTTAAAAGCCCAATCTACCTCCTGCAGTTACTGATGTTGTGGTAGGGACTCAAAGGGAAACAATGTGAGTTTTGATGTGTGCCACTTAAAAAGAGCATATCCATGCTAGCATATTAACATGCAAATTCTATGTGTGGGCCTGCCAAAAAACATAAGTGTTCTTTCCAAAATATATAAATGCAGTCTGCTTCTCTGAAGAGGCATCATTTTGATCAAATGTACATTTGGAGCACTGCTCACTAAGATTTTACACTCTTCTTGTCAGTGTTTACATTAATATGAAACAAATTGCCAAGTTTTAATAAAAAGGCAGTTGTCTTCTTTTGCCAATGGTTTCAAAACAGGACATTTGAATTTCAATTCTGCATCCAAGAGCATAAATACCCCAAGTACTTTTTTCCTATTTCAATGTCCAGTTGTAATGTCATATAGACAGAAACATATATTTCTGTCTATACATAAAACAGCTGATGTTCACAGAGGGAATCAGGAGGATGTGAGGAGTTTGTTAACTTCTATTTGCATTGCAATGTGGCACCTCTTCAGAGTACCTCTAAAGGAATATGTCTACCTTTCAGAGAGCTGAGAGGTTTCTCACAACTTCCAGGAGATCTGAAGGTTTGACAGTGAGACAAAATATAACTTGATGCTTGTGTTTGTTTATCAAAATTGTTGTTTTGATTCATACAAATCCTAACAATTAGTACTTGAATGTCCCTACTTTGCCAATCGTGATTCATGGAAGAGTTGATAGGATTCAATTATTTTGTGCTTTTAGAATCCTAATTCGTCCACGCAGTTCGCTTTGCTGACTAAAGCAACCGCGTAGCCCTGTATGAGGTGGAAGACGGACATGTGGAAAAAATGTGGGATTAATATGATGAGTGGGACTTACCATTGTCTTTGTGTTAGGATTTGTGTAGATTTAAGAGTCTTCTCAAAATCTGCTCTAAGAATTTCAAGACAGGGGTTCTGTTGTGCTGTTGGTACTTTTTTTTATTCGTTGCTAGAAAATTGATGAAACTTCATTAGATGCAGAAAAGAAAAAAATAGGAGCAGGAGTCAGAGGACAACCTGGGCTTCTTGCTGCTTTACAGACTTGCTAATTTCATGCATACCCCTTTATCTCTTACATTCTGTTTTATTGGTGCTCTTCCTGAGTTTAGGTGATAGTGCATTGCTACCTCAGGATATGCCCAATTAGACAAAACCCAGACTCTTCCTTCATATGGTCTGAGAAGCTTGCTTTCTCTCTCCAAATTTTTCCAAGCCTAATATGAACCAATACATACCAGAAAAGATGCATGACTCTCCTTAAAGGTGCTGAACATGCCACTTTACCTGACATGAACACACTGCCATCTATCACAACCTTGTTGAAGAAACCTTGGCTCCTCATTTATGCATAAGAAAGCCAATATTGTTTAACAGTTTAAATAGCTGTTTAATACGTTCAAGCTTGGTTTTGCTGTTGTTTGTTTTGTTTGTTCTTTTCAAGAAAGCTAGGGCTAAATTCAGACCTGGTGTAAGTGGATACAACTTTAGTTGTGAAGAGCTGCAGTCAAACCCAGCAGGTCTGTGTTCAGCCTGTGGAAGCATGTTCAAGCAGTTTTCCTTGTCTGTGAGACCATGCTGTACTTTGCTTTGAAAACAATTCTTCTCATGCATGTGAAAGCTTAGTTCTGTGATTCAAAGGGTTTTATGACACAGGGCAAACTGAATCACTAGAAATGGGAACCTGATGGCAATTCCTGCCTATATTTCTTGAAAAGCTGAAAAATTGGCAAATGAACTAAAACCATGCTTAGACAGTAATGAGGGAACTATAGCAAATAAACTACATGTGAAAATGATCCCCGGTCATGCAGCATGTACACACAATGAAAGCTAAGATTTATGTATATACATAGTCATTATATGACAGCACTGTAAGAGCTGTGGCATCACAATGCTAGTTTTTAAGTGATTTGAATTTCTGGAAGAAAAAGGCAAAGTAGTGCTGTACTGTATTGCGTAACATATTAGGGTAAGATCCGGTGATCTAAAGAGGATGAATGGCACACAGGGCAAAACATTATATCCCCATAGCTAGCTGCAAACCTTTAATTCTTATGAAGTAAAACTGATTCTCAGTATAAATCCCTGCCCGGAAGCATTTCTAGCAAATGAGACCACATTTTTGCCACAGAAAAAAAGACAAAAATAAGTTTGGGCTGTTTCAGTTGTTTCCCTTTGTTTACCAGCAGATGTTCATGAAGGGCTCCTAGCCCTATCCATCCTCTGATATGTGTTGCTCTCAGGCCAGCCTAAGCTGCTTTTCTCTCTCTTCATCAACAGATGTCAATAGCAAGCTTCCTACTCCCAGAGACTTCAGCCATTTCAGGGCTCACATCAATAGAGTAAGGAGTTAGTGATTCCCTTCCCAGCAAGAGTTCAGCTTGTTGTGTACTTTCAGTTTGTCCTTAGAAGCTTGTTTCTAATATGACTGAGAGTACTTCTGTATTTTGTGCTCTGAGACTCTGAAATTAAGCCAATGTTTGTGAGCTTCAGTCATCTCTTGACACGCAGAATACCAAAATCTGACCCAGATTCAGTTAATTCAACAGCACTTTTGCAGATTTGCAGGAAGATGACTCAAAAGTCTCCTCTTGATCTTGACGAGTGCCAAAGAAAACACAAGCAATGAAGCTGGTCAGAGCATATGCTAACATCTTTCTCTGCTTCTCCTGCTTTTCTTTGGTTTTGGAATTTGATTTCCATGCATAAAGGGTTCTGGCTAAGGATGGCAATTATTTACGTACAAAATAACTTTGCTGAAAATTACTACATTCTTCAGTCACGTACATTGAATGTGAATGCCCTTTGCTTATATATTACTGTATTCATTTATACATTACTTAAACATTATGGTAACAGTGCAGAGAATCTGAATCTGAATCTGAAAGTCCTCTGTGGTGGTGTTGCTTCTAATATCCTCTTTTTTTCCTTCCCTCCTCTCTTCCCCTCTTATGTTGCAAAATAACAATCCACAGGTGATACTGGGCATGACAAACTTCAAGAAACAGCCTGGTAGCAAACTGTGTGTGAATCTTCTGGGTAACTTTCTTTGCCACTTTCCTCTTAGTGCCAGCTAAAAATAAGTAACTAAGAAGGTGGTGGTAGCAGCAGCCAAGTGAGCAGGAATACACTGGCTCTCTTATATCAGCCAGGGATTAGGATTGCGAGGACAGGCACCCATCAGCTAAGTGCGCTGCCTGCATTTGCTTGTCATTCAGCTGCCCAAAGAGCAGATCACAAATCACGCCAGTTGTTCACAGAGGCATCAGCAAATGTCAGAGTGTTTTAAGTGCAATAGCCAGCAGCCCTGCTAAAGCTAGCACATAGCTGTGATGGTAGGAAGCCTATGTCATAATCTTCTCGTGAACAGTTCTCTTTTTTTATTATTTTTTTGGATGGGAAGTGTAAGAGTGAACTCCCAAGAGTTATGGAGAATTCAACTACTGATAAATGCTGATGTAAAAAGAGTTAATGTCTGGGAATCCAAGGAGCTCACATCAGAATAGCTCTGCGGTATCTCCCAGTGCCCTCTTCAGATATATTTGCTTTAAATGTTTTGTTTATAGTTTATTTAGGTGGGGTTTCCTTTAAGCAGGCAGTCTGTCTAGTTCTTGTATTTGAGGTATAATGATGCTTTTTTCAGGATAGACCTTCAGGAGAACCTAAGCAAGAATCTTACAATATATTCTCAATTTCACTGTCTTCAAGAATTCCTTACAGAGAGGAAAGGTGAAGAGATACTAACCTCATTTGTGTCATTTTATTCTAATCAGGTATTCTTCTGGTAGAGAACAGAACAGATCATACCTCAGTAAATCACCTTGCATAGACCACCAAACAAAAGAGGCACAATTTTAGACTACATATAAGTCACTATTGTCCCCCATTTGGTCTTGCAATGCAAGTCTTCAAGAGCAGGCTCAGACTTGTTACAAATCCCATCTTATCTCCCTGATTGTCTTATGGAAACCCTGTCTTCTACAAGGAGGATCAGGCTCAAATTTCCTATGGCTTCAAGGAGTTCTTCATTTCAGTTTGATCAAGCTGATTGATGTCTGGGTATGCACAGAAGGTTGCCATTGTAGTGTCTGGAAAACAAGAGAACAGTTATTGTCAGGGTGATTTGTTCTCTGAAACAGAAAAGGATTGGCAACAAACTGGAATTCCTCATTTGGAACCAGACTTCTGGCCTGAGGAGTACCCAAGCTACCACCAAGGGCTTTTGAAAGTGTAGGCTCCATATTGGTGTTTGCACTAACTGGCACCCCTGAGCCCTGGCTCAAAAGTGGGCTCTTCCAAAGCTGATTCTGCTAGGTTGGGTGTAAATTCTTAATCATAAGTGTGACTCACTTTAGGGGTTCTAACTTTCTCCATCTATAAAAGGAACATATTTCTTTTCAGGCCCCCAGTGATACAGGACTTTCCTGACTGAATTCTTAATTGAAGTTCAAAAGCTTGCATTGAATCAAACATGTTGTAGCTAAATACCCAGCCTTAGCTTAAAATTTTCTGGAAGAAAACATTTAACACATCAGTTATTTCAGTCGTCATTTAGGCTTCTGCCTTTCAGATTGTTTTTCTTCAGCTTCCAGTCACTGAAAGATTCTGTATATTTGTATCTTTCCCTTACCTGTAGTTTCTTTCTGGTAAGTTAGAGGGACAGAGCTCTAGGGAAATCTGAAAGTTAACACATTTTTTAGATCCTAAATAACTATTGAGAAAGAAGCAGTTACTGATCATAGAGTCTGTCTTTTCCTTCTCTCCCTCTTTCTTTCTAATATTGAAAATATTAAGATTTTCAGATTACTTTCTCATTTTAAGACAACAGGAAAAAGTAAAATACCCCATCTTTTCTCCAAGCAACAACCCAAAGAAAGTAGTATTTGATTATGTATAGTTTCACTAAAAGACATTTGCAGCTGAAAAAATCTTCCATTTATGGCAGTTAAACAAGAACTGGTGGAGTGAAGCTTCATAACCGAGGATTTCCTAACAATTTTTTGAGTTTCTCTGTGGTTGACAGAAAGTTAAGCGCAGTTAGCATAAACATGGAACATCAGAAATGCTGGGATCAGATTCTACAGCAGTAGAAAACTTTGGCCTAGAAGTCCAAGCGCAGACTTCACAGTGGCACAAGGCTGTGTTATATTAAATTTCCACCCCTGATGATGGTTTCTGCCATGTGAGTTCTATCTTCACTCCTGTTTTGCATCACACTATTTCTTTGCATGCACTTTGGCTAACAGGCATCCCCTGACTTAAAGATGTTCTGCAGGGATGTGTTCTGTCTGCCTGCCAGCTGAGAACTCCTTATCATCACAGCCTGTCAAAAAACCTCATGTGTTTAGCAACAGTTGCTCTTGCTGCTCTTCTTTCTGGTTACTAGTGTTGTTATCTCTCCTGTAAGGACAGTGTTCATGTCTGTCATTTCAACAATTCTGGATTTCTTATTTTTGTCAGGATAGATGGCAGTGCTGTTATTCCTGTTTGTTGTACACTCGCCAGAACTGAGTCATTCTTGTGTGTTCTGTGATTGCCAGGTCAAGTTCCTTTTATACAGGGGAGAGGTTTGTAGAAAGATTGGATAAGGAATATTGCCCAATGGTGTGACTAAACAGTATGTCTCAAATCATTTTGACATATAAGATGATTTTATTTTAGTAAAAACAGCAACTGGAAAGAAAAAGAAGTTTTATAGTGACCCATGGAAGCATTCCTGTGGCTTTTCCAAGAGCAGGATTTAAAATACTGGAGTGATGTGATGCAGAAAAGAAATATGAAGGTAAGTTTATTGGGCATGTAAGGAAGGTTTCACACTAATTGTCTTTGGTTTTCCATGTAAAAATTAAATGCTCAAGGAAACATTTGTGACCATCTGATTGCAAATCATTATTCAGCTAAACTTACCCAAGAATTATACCAGAGACACTTGCTGAGGTTCTGTTGGTTTGGGAAGGGTTGGACAGTATTTTTACTTTTCCTAGTTAAAGGTTCACTTATTCACTGAGGTGTAACCAAGATAACACAGATCATGAGTCAAAAATAGAAGGAAGTAACTGTAGTTTGACTAAGCTACACCAGAGGTACATCCAGCTGAGTGTCCTGTCTCCAAGAGTGCCAGTAGCAGATGTTTAGGAAAGGCAGCCAGAGCAGGACCAGTAATGTTCCTTCAAACTATAATTTCAGCCCCCACTTATTTGTAGTTTAGGGAGCATTCTAGTCTTGATCTACTTTTTTTGTGCTTAGATACCTTCAATAGGGTTTTATTTCATTTCTTCTTCCACTAGTTTTTTTCAACCCAAGTAACTGTTATTATCTGAATGATCCAGTTGCAAGGTGTTCAACTTTTGATTTATGGAGGAAATATGTCATTTGTTTCTTTCACACTTGTCACCCATTATTTTCATATAAGGTCTCATTTTTCTGTTTTGACTGGCTTTGTTTTGAAAGAGAAAGTGGGTGACTGTCCCATTTTCCTTCTGTAGGAGAAGCATGATTTTAGAGAACAGCTTTGCTCTTCTGCTCTCCTCAGTCATTCCTCACAGAAGCTGCACCCTACTTTGACAGCTCTTCTTCACCAGACCTTTTTTCAGCTCTGTTATGTCCTTCTGGAGGCAGAGAAGCCAGAACTGCATGTACTGTTCCAGATATCACCAACACAGACTATATTGTGGCATAATCATTTGTACATTTTGTTCTCTGTTTCCTACCAGTGCTTTATTTATTTTTTATTTATTTATTTTATTTTTTTTTATTTATTTTTATTTATTATTTATTTTCTTCACTGCTTCTGCACATTGAGAAAGAGTCTCCATAGAAGTGCATATTGTATCACAAAGACATCATTCATGAAAGACAGTAGCAACAGATCTTGGGGCCTACCACAGAATAGGTAAGACTAGAACTGGGGGGCTTAGTGCATTATTTTACATCTATCTACATCAAATATCTTTTGCTTACTCAGTTACTTAATCTTGTCACGTCCTTCTTCAACCGTGAAGAGGCCCTTGTCCTTAACACCCTACATAACTTACTATCATCAGTGTACCTTTGTCACCTCATAATTCACTCCTTTTTCCATATCACTTACGAACATGTACAGCACAGGCCAGAACACAGATCCTGCAGAACTTCACTCATGACTTCCCTCCACCTTTCATTCCTCACTTTTTCCTTCCTATCTTTTAATCAGTTATTTAGTCATGTGAGAGTTTTGATTCCCATCCCATGGCAGCTTAGTTTCTCTAGCAGGCATTGGTGAGGAAACCTTGCTGAAAGCTTTTTGGATTTCCAAGGACAAAACAGCTAAACCCTCTTGATCTGTAATCACTGAATATATTAACCAAAATACAGAGCTATTTTTTAAAAACTGAGATCACTTCACATACAATTCCCTTTCCCATGATCAGCTCTACTGTGTCTGCTATTGTCTGCTTAGCTGACAGAAGACAGTGATGCTTATTCAGCTTTAGTAATACCTTTTTCTACTAATCCAAATGGTATCACAAGCTTGACTATTGTTTCAAGCTGTGACTTTTTTGCTCCAAAGTTTGATTTTGTATAAGGCAAATGATAGCATGATTGACCCAAGGCCGAGAAGTGCACGGTTTTGTTGTTTGAATGATACTTCCTGGCAAATAAGCATATTTTCTGCTTGTTATTTTGGCCGTAAAACACACCCTGCATAAAAATCCTCATTGAAGTCAGCTTTGAAAATACACATACCATGTCATAAACATGTACTTGGCTAAAATATTTTTGACATGTATATCCAGTCAGAAAGTTATTAAGAAATATTCAGCTTGATATTATTTGAAATGAGGAAAACACTGAAGCATGAATGTCAGGAGTTTTAATCAAAATTCCACTGGGACTTTAATTTGGGATTGAAGCTATATAAAATATTTGCATCTGAAGCAAAATCTGCAAATATTTGGATTTTCATCAGTTCTGCTTGGATGCAAAACTGTCAGACACTGCAGTTTTGGCAGTCAAAAATTGCTTTTCCTAAATGTTAACTGTGTTTCCCACCCATTGGAAAAATTGCAGAAGACCCAGGGGGCTTCTAACTCATATAAAGCCAAGAGCCAAAGAAAAGATCTTCTCCGGGGGTTCCTTGTTTCTCCTCAGGGGTAGTCTGTCACCTCCAAACCTATGCTTCATTTTTGCAGAGGAATATTTCCTTATGGCAACTTTCCATGATTCTGCCTTGGAACAGGGCAATTCCCAGCAGCCATGGATGCTGCGGTCTTACAACTTTGTTTAAACATCTGCTTAGATTAAGAAAATATTAGCACAATACTGGGCACAATGGTCTTTCTATAAAAGGACTTTTAAATGCCTTTACTCACAAAGTATTGTTTTTCCTAGTGCACAAGGGAGGGAACCGATGGCAGGTGTAAAATTTCTATGAGTGTATAGATTTTTCCAAAATCCTTACAAGGAAAATGTGAGAGACTTGTGTCATAGCTTCAAACAGGCAAGAACCTAATTTCTGAGGATAAGTGTTTTGAAACCTTATTGCACGAAAAAGACACTGACTCATTCTCCCTTCTCAACTTTTCTCACATATAAGATCTATCAGCAATCATTTGGACATAAAGTACATCATTTTATGTAGGTTTATTAGCTCTAAAAAACATTTTTATATCAATAAATTATTTAGTGAAAAGAGTTAAGCAATTAACAAGGGAAAACCCACCTGTTCTCTTCCTGGTTTTTGTCTTTCTAAGACTTACTTTGTTGATATTCACTTTACGTTTCCAGGCATCTAGAAAGTACATCTCACTTACAAATAAAGTTTAGAAATTAGTTCATTATTCAGTGTTGATCCCTTCAGCAAATGATCCTGTAAACATACATTGGTTATGAGATTTGCTCATAGTAACTCTGGCCTGTGACTACTGTTGCAAGAATTTTTTTCTCTTCATTCACACCTTGGACTCTGTGGCTGACTAAAATAGGAAACATTCCTGCCTCCGGCCTCAAGAGATGATTCCTAAAACTGCGAGGTTGTTTCCAAGATGATCATTCAGGAACTCGATGCAATTATGTGTGCACTAATACCCCTTCTTCTCTGAAAATCTTCTCATTGGCACAAACACACATGGTAAAGGAGGGAAGATGAGGAATCTAACCACACATACATCTGCATCTAAAGAAATACTTCTGGTTACTGCATGGATGAGCTATTTCACGCCCACCTCTCCCCTGCAATGTCAGTAGAAGACTAAAGTGGTAATACTGTGCTGTGGAAGAAGCAACATGCAGAAGCAAACATGTAGATCCTGCCTATACTCACAGCAGATCAAGGCAAATCCAAAGCTGTTGCACTGATTTATTCTTTTTTTCAGGAGCTACTCAGCAAAGTGAAGATTTTACATTGAAAATCAAACTGCGTTCTCACTTGTATTTTAACTACAAGACATCCCTCCTGCTAAAAATAAGTTGACCCTGGCCTGAGCAAGTTTTTGGACTGAGATTTGTGTTAGTCATGAAATCTTATAGCCAGTAAAGTTTTAAGTTTCATTGTGAACCTTTCACTCTATTCTAACTTCGTAATTCTTTGAAAGCTTAACGCTGAATTATTTTTCCTTATCAGTTTATTCATTTGTGTATGTATGCGTAAATATTCATATGTACTTACATAAACTAATAACAAGTTATATATATAAACATAATATATATAGCATGAAGGCAAGATTGTGGGGATATTAGTATGAAGTAGAAGTGACTACATTACTCATAACTGATTAAACTATGAATGCTTTGCTCAAATGGGTGCAAATACAATGTTTCAGACAAGCAAAGCTGGTACGAGATGGCATTATAATTAGATATAAAAGTGAGAGCTGTAATGGGAGTTTCACTTCAGTCTTAACTATAATAGTCACAACTGTTGCAATGTGCTTATTTCAGCATAGATAAGTATACAGGCCTGTTTAACTGCTAATGAGTTACACAACTGAAATAACAACTATCCGCTTTATGTGAACTATCATTGTATTGATAACAATACAACTTTGTGTCAGTACGGAAGGGAGCATAGCTCAATCTTTGGTTCAAAAAAGTCAAGAAAGAGAGGGAGAGACTGGCCCTCACCTATTTCCTAGTCATACTATGGCACCCTGAGGTCTTTGACAAAGGAAAGGGATTTTAACTTTGGACTGCTCTGCCCTCAGGTCTGTAAAAAGGCATGGAGTACCAGCAAGAGTCAAGGCCTGCTTTAAGAACAGGGATCCAGGAGAAGTCAGAATCATTAGCACAATGATTTTAGACAAGATCCATCCTACCTAATTACAGATATCTTGTTATATCTGAGCTGGGCTCCCCTACGTGCCCTTTGTAATTCTGGGAGAGTTAGTGCTGCTGGTAGAAAGTAGTTTACCTGATCTGACTTACATGCCTTCTTTGGGGAGACAAAGAGGAAAGGATACCTAGACTTTCCAATTTTCTGCCATAGGCTATAAAGCAGTAACTATACAATCTGTTCATGTGCTCTAGATATCTGTGAAGAATATGTACAAAACCCATGTATGTGCAGAGACTCCGGTCTTTGATAAATAGCTGTTCAGTTCATGTCTCCCAGGCTACCTTCCTGGTAGAGCTTCTGTCATACGAAATGACATGACCACATAACCCAGGCATGATGTATTCATGTATGCCTGATATATTCACATTTTGCTCTATTTTTGCATTGTCCCATCCTCATTCCTGCCTTCCCCCGACCCTGAATTCTGCCCCTGGAGGTATCTAGAGGGTGCAGGAAGCATAACGATAGTGGTGCAGCTGAGCCTTAACCTTGGTTGTTTAGAGAAATCACTTTTGTGTGACACTTTGATCTCTGGTTTAGGCATTTTATTAACTAAAAAGAGCAGGAGCAAGAGCAAAGGTAGTTTCTACTAAAAAACTTTACATGAGAAAAATGTTCCCTTCTACTCTTAACTGCTTTTCCATTCATACTTGTCTCTTATATTGATTCTTAGTTAAACATGGCATCCTGG
The DNA here is from genome assembly GCA_025447955.1 of Psilopsiagon aurifrons. Lineage (NCBI taxonomy): Eukaryota > Metazoa > Chordata > Aves > Psittaciformes > Psittacidae > Psilopsiagon > Psilopsiagon aurifrons. The sequence continues at coordinate 14,271 of JAOEHY010005750.1, read as the reverse complement.
ACATGTTTTTGAATTTTAAACCTGAACTTTTGCAAGCATTATGATAGCAGTCACAACTGTATGAAAAACACAGCATGGTTCTAATTAATTTTTTCAAACATTGGTATTTCAAGGATTCAAAATATTTTTCTTTAACAATGCTAATCATCAAAATTTAAAAAAAAAAAATAATCTCTGCACTCACTGAACCCTAATTGGTTGCAAAGATTGTAAATCACCATCAGTTACAAATCTGTCTTTCGGGGGGGGGTAAGTAAGTCCTTTGCTTCCCTTTTCTTTTTTTTTTTGCCACTTTCTATTTGTGGAAGAAGGTATATGGAAGTAATGAACGGCATGTTAAAGAAAAGAAAGCAGCAAGAATGACAGGTTTTTGGGCAAGTTTCAGCTCAATGGGATTGTAAGTGGCAAAGATTTAGAAACCCTCCCAAATCATGGCTGACAGGAGAAAAACAGCAGTATCTGCTGAAATGCATTCATTCCCAAGACATAGATGTTTCACATTGCAAAAGATTGCAAAGTGCGGTGCTATGCAGAAGTTTTCCATTTTACTTCACTAGGATAAGACAGCACCACTGCCAGCTAATAACATACCACATCAAATATACTTTTTTAATATGAAACCCTTTTAACATAACTTGGTCTTAACACCTGGTGCATAGAAACAGCAAACCCGAGAACAACAAGATCTTAAGAACATGTGGACAAAATCTGCTCATGTGCTGGCATTTTAATTATGTTTGCCCTGACCCTTTTCCCATGTTCTATAAAACAGACCAACGGTGTTGGGGGTGGGAGGGGGGAACCCACCTCAGTAGCACCACCTCAGCTAAAACAGATGAGTGCCATGGTCAGGATATTATTACCAAATAAAACCAAACCAAAACAAAAATATACTGGAAATGAATAAGGAAGCTGGAGCTGATACTTAAAATAATCGTGTAAAGACTTGTCACATAGTTCCTCTTAATAATTTCAAGGACACCTTCCTTTGGCTTTTACACAAGGTCACAAGTAGTGTTATATGCTTTTATGGAGTCAGACCGTTTCTCTTCCCATCCTCCATGCAAAAGGCTAACGGGGTGAAATGGATTACAGGGATTACAGATGCTTGTGACCAAACACACTGCTGAACTGGGGGAAGCAGCCTCCGAGGTGATGAATTCCATCTCCTAAATTCAAACCTGAAAACAACCTGGGTGGAATTATTCCATGCAGAGACTGAATGAAAGAGCCAAGGCTCAGTGTAGCCAGGGCCCTACAGAGAGTCAGGGCACCTCTCCAGGCATGGACACTATGCGAGGAACCCTGCTAGTAACACGACAACGAGGGGTTGGCATCACTTTTCTAAAGGGGAAATTGGACTGCACATGTAATGATATCACACTGCAAAGAGTGGAGGTGGTTTTTCTTAGTGTTCAAGTACTATAACAGTCAAAGTTCAGTCTTATCGTTGATAGCACAGATTTCTCCTCTTGGCAGTGTTTCTTTTCAAAAACTAATTAAAACAAGATGCTAACAAGTCTACCTGGGGCATGCCTTTCCTATCGTTCAACAGCTGAATAAGGTTATACAGATTGCATCTAGGAATATGAAAATCAATAACCAAAGGAACAGCACAAGGAAGGCTTATTTCCTCTAATGGTAACGCTTGAACTACTCACAATGAAAGTCTGAGCAGAGAATGGGTTCACTGCCCTGAGCCTCCAAACACTGAAAGGAGAAGGTTAGGTGCACCTGGTGTCTGAAGCCACAGCTGTCCATAACACCATGCTTAGAGCAGTAGAGAAGGAGTGAATGCCTGAGCAGTGCTGGGAGGTTGTTTGGGGTACCCATAGGCTCCTCAGAAATGATCTATTGTAGACTACTGTAATGACAATTTGCTCCCAGACAGTGCTGCAATATCCTTGCTCTCTCTGCTCCTTACCACATGTCATCAGGAGCAACATATCACCTCATGGCGGGATCCTCAGAGAAAGCAGTTACCTGTCCATACCACTCTGCTGCACCACTCTTGGAGCATGAATCCACAGCCACTCCCAGTGTTACCATAAAACCCATAAGCCTGAGTGAAGGAAGGAAGCTGAAGTGGCAGGGACTATGACAGATGTTGCGAAATGTCGATTTATTCATAACAGAAAGTCAGGCAAATCTTTTGAAAGCCTTTTTTTCCCTCCCCCTTCTTTTTCTCCTTTTTCTTTTTTTTTTTTTTTTTTTTTTAATTTGCAGACTTCAAAGCAATGAATTGTGGCATCTGTAAAAGCAACCAAACCGTGCCAGTTGAAGCCAGTGGAGCACAGTCTACAGTGATAGAATGCAAGTCATGCAATTATTCGAGTTTGCAGTCCTGGTTTTTGAAACAACATATGGTCTGCAGCAAGGAAGCCAGGATATTTTAAAAGAGCTCCTACAGGGTTTCAAACTTTGATTTTACAGAGGTGTGGGAAAAGAAGCAGACTCCATTCAGGCTCTGATATTTAAATACATGTGTTGTCGGTTTTGCTTATTGAAGAGAGCTGTGCTGTGCTTTTGCATATGCAGAGTGTGTTCTGGTTTTCCAAGGAGTAAGCAGTAACATATAGGTATTTCACACACTTTTTCATTTTTGTTGACATTTAGGGAAACAGGGTGCAGTACTGGGCTTTCAGTGAACAGCAAGTTACTTGAACAGGTTAAAAACCAAGTCTAATATATCAGTGTGAGAAAAATCTCAGTAGTTGTGCAATGAAACTGTTCATCAGAGTATTCTAGGTCACTGATTATTTTACACTGAAACATTGTTCTCAGTTCGAAGTGAGGATCTGTGAGGTCCTATCTGATCCTTCGGGCTTAAATCCCTATGACAAAATGGTGTGAAACACTCTGGTTAAAACATCTGCCTATCAGGTCAAAATGGGTGACAAAGATTTGTGCTATGTCCTTGCCTTTTCACTCTGCACTGTGGGCTGCCAGATTTGACAGGCAAGCCTAGCCCAGCTGTGATACCATGAGCTCCAATTTCTGTGTATCAATGATTTATATGTGCACACATCCCTTCAATCTACTCATTCCCTCTCAACCATGAGGCTTCTTTAGTTCAAACTCCACCTTTTGAAAGATGAGGATCTCCAAATCAGGCTTTTGTGTTAGTGTCTGTATCCACAACACTGTCTCTCTCAGGTTTGGTAGCTATATTTGCTGTAATGAAAATAAATCTGGTAGCTGCTCTGTGCCATTATCTTATGGCCAGCTACCTACACCCCTTCAAAAGCCCTTATCAGTCCTGGATGTTGAAAAGCTAATCCTGGACATAAAGCAAGCCTTAGAGAAAGCATAAAAAAATCAACACTACGCCCAACCACAACCATGGTATAGGATGTTTCTTTTTATTAGATGAATTATAACTCAGTTTCCAATGTCACTTTTTTATTATCTGCCTTTTAAATCTCTTTTCTTCAGTATATATTGGCCAAGGCTAAGCTCCCAGGAAGTGTGGGACACCTTCCCTAGCTTTCAACACCAGAAAGTATCCCTGTCACATCTGGTTTGAACCTACAGCTGACACAGATCAGAGCTCTGACTAGTAACTACTGCAACAGGTCCAGATTATTTGGAGGAGCTGCAGCTGCAGCAAAGCCCTTTGACCTCAAATACAACAAAATATATTAAACCTGTTCTGAAAAGTTGACTGGGTTAGCTTCAGAGTGTGAGATCATAAGTATATATTTTTCACAAAGAGGAAAGAAACATCAGTCAGCTCAGAAAACTGGATTTGTTCTCACCAGCAACCAGGTGCTGATACTTTATGGGACTACCCAAAGTCTTTACCCCAAGATTGTGTAGGCTTTCACCAAGCCTCCCTACTTGCTACTTTCCAAATCCAGCAAGTCTCACCCTACACACAGCATATTCCCCCTTGAACTTCCTCCTACACACTGCAGGGATGAATAGATGACTCCAGGAGTCTTCTGTAGAGCTTCAGCAACCTTCTAATCCATGCCCATAGTCTTGAGTAATGCAGAAAAAGAGTCATGCAGGCGGAGAGGACCAAACAGAGCAGTTTTCTTCTGAGGGGCTGAGAGGGCCTAACTACTCAGCTTTACGTATATCCTTATTCAGACATGCTGACGCTTTCTCAACTTTTCTTCTAGTCTCCCTGGCATCTTCTTACAAGAGAAGGTTGAGGGAATTAAATATATCTGGCTTGGCTACAGGATCACTGAGGAAAACTATGATAATGCTTTCTAATATCTGAAGTGCATAAAAATCTATGAAATAGCAGCATTACTTAGACTTATGCAGAATGCGTAACTATCAAGAATGGGATGGTAATTATTGAAGCATGCAATGCAAGAGTGTTTCTTAACATGAAGACCTGTCGCTTGTGCAGTCATCTTAAATGAAGGTCAGCAGCAGCAACAAGATCTGAATGAAGTATAAAGCAGAGAATGTTATTACTGACACAGAAATGTGTTCAACTTGATTTTGCTTAGGCCCCCAGGAGCTTCTAGTGCACACAAACTTTGTACAGAACTGTCAGGTATTTGCAAGGTCACTCCCTATTAATACTGAATTGCTGCTTTTTAAATTGTGCCCCCATTCTAACAACTTCATGTCTTTTTCTGAATCCTAGAAGATTTAATTCATACTCCTGCATCAGAAGCCCTCTTGATTAACATAATATATTTGGGTGTAGTTGATAAAGCTTATCCTCTTCTAATTGCTACAGAGAAGGAGTAGAAAAGTATGCACTCAGAGGTAGTTTAAGTAAGTTTCAAACCATTTTGACAACTGTTTGGATACTTGAATCTGGTCTTAAAACTGCTCTATGACTGCTTATACAGTAGAAACTAAAGCTTTGCATTTTGCAGCCTGGAAAAAGTCATGCAGAAGATTCATTTATACTTGACTTGTTTCTTTGCAGCTGGTAGTGGCAAGTGGAAAACCTGGTTCACCAGTCATTATGTGCCTGAGAGATTGTGATCCCTCAGGAGAATGATGCCACTCAGATGAGGTAGGTGAAGCAGACACTTTTCCTAATTGCAAAAAATTGCATGTGCAGGGTACAGATAGTTTGCATAACAGAATAAGCTCTTTGGTTGTGCATGTAGACAATCTGTAGCAGATCTTGTGTTTATACAAACTCTCAAGTAGCAAAAATCCCAGCAACTACAGCAACAAAAACCAACTAAAACACAGTCCTTCCAGATGCAAATTTTGTGCACAGAAGCACACATGTAGTAGTGGAAATCAACCCCTCATGGCTCCTTTCAACTTCCTTTGAAGTCAGTAGCAAAATTCCCATTGAGTTCAATAAGAACGAGAGGCGGACCTTGATCTAGTAAAAAGTCCTTATGAGGTTTTATAAGCTCCTTATACAAAACATTATTCCAGTTCTATATGAAATAAATTTTGACCCTATATCCACCCACAAGGCTTTGTGTCTGGTTGAGAATAATGTGACACTTCCACTCGGCTCAGCCGGTGACTGTCACTCAAAGCTCTGGTTGCGCAAATGTAGGAGGGATTCCAGGTCACCTGAGCAAGTTCTGGTTTTCAGAGAAGAGCCACTAAAGAGGGGGGGGACAGCTCAAGTAACTTGCATCCAGCCATTTAGGAGCAGGTTAGGTCAAAGCCATTTCTGGCCACTGATCCTGTCTCTCATGACAACAGACACATGACAAATGTCCCTGCTAATTCTGCTCAGTCTTGTGGCAGCCTTGGACACAGCTCATCGTAAGGGATTAATACCAAGACTCAGGAACCTAGCATGAAGAGATGGAATTGCATTAGAGCAGTTCTGTTTCACTCCTTTCTGATCAAGTCCAGAGAGTGGTGATGGGCAGCTATTCCCTCTTCTTGAGGACCCTCATCTATAAATTCCCTAAGGGACCATGCACGTTGCTTCAGCTGTTCTACATTTATGTGAAGTCTCTGGAAATCTGTGAGACAATTTGGGAAAATCATTATACTTGGTACTTTGTCTGCTTTCCGACTAGACTCAGAAACTGTAGTCACTGGGCTTAACCAGTACTGACAGAAGCCATGTTTTAGGCAAAAGCTAGCTGGCTGAAAGTCTACCCAGAAAATAAGGAAAAGATGGTGATCAGCAAATATAAACACTAGTGGACCTGGCAGCAGCAGGAACCTCAAGATGGTGATTTACTCCTCTGTTATTTCTCAGTTTTGTGGGATACACATCACACTTCTGGCCAAGTAGGAGAAACTCCAGAAATTCCAGGTAGCTCCATAAAACTGCTACTCACAACCTGGCTCTATAGGAGGGAACCCTCTTTTGCACAAATGCCAGGGTATGAAGATGCAATAAGCAAGCAAGTCAATTCAGTGGAGACTGTGCAGCCCTGCACCTCAGCTCTAGAAAAAACACTGCCCAAACTCATCCATGGTTCACATTCTAAGCTTGAAAACATGAGCTTTATCTGCCTGATGAGAATTTCACTACACAGTGGACAGCAGGATAGAGACCAGCAAGTAATGTCTAGGGTATTGTTGGTTCCGCTTCAAAAAGCTGGATATTCCATGGTTTCATGAAAAAAAAATTTTCTTGGATCTTTGAAAAGTTCCCCATTAAATTGTACCCAAACACTGAACAACCTACTACAGGAAACGGATACTATCATGTTAGACATTGAAGCCCTTTGAACAAAACAAACGTTTTCTGGAAAAGTACAGATCAGTAGGCTGGATTCATTATATGTTAGTAATTTTAGCTCAGGTTAAAACATATGAGCCCTTAACGGGTTCAAGGGCTCAGTATTAACCAACAAAGAAAGTTTCTAATTGAATTTGGCCTTGAGAAATTCTCTTATATATGCTTTCTGGGTGATGGTATTGTTTTTGGGGAGCTTATCTATTATCTTGCTGGGAACAACTGTCCACTTTAATAAAGTGCCTAAAATATTGTAATAAACACACAGCTTATATCAATAGCATCATATTTCCCCACACAGTATTTGTGTGTGGTTTAATTAGATGGAAGGATTACAGAAAAAGTTTGTGTCATAATGACTCTTTAAAGCAAAACCGTAGATCAAAGTTCATAGCTGCCAAATATACAACTTTCAAAACAAGCTCAAGTGCTGCTATTAATCATGGCTGCTGGGGGATTTGATGACAAAGATTAAACTGCTGTAAAGGATACTGCTGTGCATCAGATTCTTGCAACTGTCATCAAATAGTCTGCCAACTATTAACAGGTCAGAAGACTTGTCCAGCATTTACCATGGGTGGCTCTGTCACTGCAGTTGGTGAGGCCGTTTATGCCACAGTGACAACCAGTGACACCCTCCCAGATAGACATTTGTGGGCTGTCATTTTTCACAGTGAGGCTGAAGTCTTAAGGCCTGCCTGTAGAGCAAGCAAGAGAGGGAAACTGCAGGACCTCTCACAGCACTGCATCTTCATGGGAACACTGCTTCTGTAGAGTACTTTCTCTCGTATGTTCCCCATGTAGTACTTTTCCTTTGCTTACTGCATGTTAAGAGTGCCCACCTGTGGAGCTGAAGTGTTGTAAATTCAACTCCTAGTTTATTTCTCAGCAGCCACTCTGCATAGATAAGCCCTCAGAGAGCACCCCAAGGGCCAGCTTTCGTCCCATTTCCAATTATGCCAGCTCTTTCTCCTTCCACACAGGATCATATAATATCCCTGTGGGAAGATACAGCGTTCGCTTACACAGAAACACAATATGAAGGAAGTATCTAAAGCATACTTTTCAGGGCAGGAGCCAATAACCTGTGACCCACCAGTCAGCGCTCTGTGGTGGGTCACCAATGGCCATTAGGTGGCATGTAGAGAGTTGTTAACCTACAGACCTGCAATATGCTGCTGTCGTTGCTCATATGTAACAGTGTGCATGAGAAGAGGCCTTCCTGAGGTTCAAATTTGCAGTCTGAAACTGGTATCAGAGTATTGCACCGAGCTGTCGATGTAACAGATGTGAATGACAGTCTGATGCAACAAGCAACTGGAGATTCTAATCCAAAACCACAGATTTGACTACAGTCTTCAAAGTTTAGGGGAGTTACAGATCTGAATCCAAACTTCACAGCTGCAGCCAGCTATGAAACAAACTTATCTATGTAATGGGTTGAATCCAAACTACATTTGAATATCCTTCATCTCTGGGAAAGTTTGGAGACACACACATCTGGCTGGAAACTTTTAAGCATCGTTCTGTCTTTGCTAATAGTATATTTTTATTTTTTTTAAAGAAAAAGGAAAAAAAAGAACAGAATGTTAAAGACTTAAGACTGCACACATTCAACCTTAGATTATTTTAAGTAGTTCAGCCTTTAACTTACCAAAGGCCTTCTTACTACCCAACACTTCCTAAGTTAAAGGTATCACGGATCACTTCATTCCTCAATGTAACAATCCTGTCCTCTGCTGAATGCGAGGACATGACATCAGACAGACCATTTTCAGATGTTGCAATGGTACATTTTGCTGTCTAAAGGTTCCATGCTCATAGATCAACCTTCATTTGCCTCTTTTTGATTTAAATTTCACTTCCAAGGCTCCCCTCTTTCCACACAGAAATAAAAACTCTATGGGCCTGAAACATTCAATACTACAGCCCCCAGACATTTGGTCCTCTTCCCCTCCCAAAATGTTCAGGAAATTAATATACCTTTTTCAGTTACAGGAAAGTGAAGTCAATACCTGCTTAAATTAATTGCTTTGATATTCATTGTAAGAAACTATTTAATTACCACCATGAGGATGAGTGGATTGCGTGGGCTTGGCCCATAATGAGCTCTCCCTGAGAGCTGTTCTCTCAACAAGGCTTTGGGGTCTGTTTAACACTAGTGAAGCTACACTTCTGTGTAGGATTACTAGACCCACATAAATGGCATTTGCTAGCACATATTTGCGCGGCACTGACAACGCCCTGCCTGATAGGCAGGTAATCTGTAGTAAACACTGTGTCAGCAAGGCATTTGTCGTACCCAAACAGCAATCTACTTGTTGATATATCGAAGGGCTTTGCAGAAGTCTCTGGAAACATTAGAGTCCATATTGTACATCAAAGAATACAAAGACTATCTGGGAACATTTCCCTGAATAGGGACTCCTTTTTCTAGTTTTCTGGTTTCTGCCATCTTATATTTAAATATGGCATCTGGTTTTCTTCTTACTGAGAACCATATACCGAGTATAGTAACCAGGAAAGGGTGGGGAGGTGTTTTCCTTTAGGTTAGTGAAAAATATAGCCTGAGGAATGGAAACACTGCTTTGATTGTGATTCAGACTCTATTTTTATTACATTTCTCTGTAAAATACAATAAAAACATTGTGGTAAATATATAGTCAATTATCTGCAGTGGAAGTGAATACACCATCCATCGGCAAGGCTTCTGGGGGAGAGAGCACCAAGTTTCAGCCTTGTCTTATCTTTCAGTGTGAGACAGACTGTGGCTCAGAAACTGCAGCAGCGCAGACTTACAAACAAAATACAAAATGTAAAATGCAATTTCAGTTATCCACCTGAAAAACACGGAAAAGAGCAGAGGAACATCCCTGTGTGACTACAGCTGCTGCCTGGGTAAAGTACTTGGTAACAGAAAGTGATGGCTTTGGGTCTGAAAACGTGGTATCCATAAAGCTCAAGTCAGGGGCAACATTACCACTGGCCACAGTGTGGGGTCCAGGTTTCCTCCAACGTGCTCTGAATTTACTCTTGGCTCTGTATTATGGCATCCAAAGAAAACCTGGTGGTGTGCAAATGAACATGAAGGCACAGAATAGCCAAAGTGGCTATAGCCACATTCACTGCAGTAGACCAGCTTTTGGGTAGCACAAGTCTTTTCACATCATGTTTTATACTTCTTGACTAGCTTTTGATGTCAATCCTAGTTTTAGTCTACCAACTCCTATCAGAAGTGTACTGAGATATATTGTGGGTGCCATCACAGTACCTGTGACATTTCATAAGTGTGTGGTGGGATTGCATGGACTATTTCTGCCACCTCCATTCCTCCTGCCACTCCTTGCCACAAAATTGGAGCCCAAGCATATATGTCTTGAAACTTGGGCATTACCTCCAATTTTTAGAAAGGCCACGAAGCTAAAATCAGAAAATGGATCTAGCTTCTGGAGGTTTAGTGTTAATTCTGATGGAGTGAAAGATGTGAGATATTAATTATTAAGGGTCACAAAGCTCTGAACATTAGGAGGCAGGCAAATCAGTTTCAGGAGAGTATTTCCGTTTGTATTTTTTTTATAGTAGTACTGATCTTTTGACTTGCTGATGATTCTTGAAAATGTTTAAAGATTTCAGATTCTAAAATTGATACAAATACCACGGTGGACATTTAGCAAGGTTATTTACTTCTCTGTGGGTAATGAGTCTTTACTATAGAAGTATTCTTCAGGGTAACAACTAACAGTGGAGTAAGTAGTGACCTCTTCCCATGCAAACCTGTCCATTACTTTTACATGCACAGAGCCTAAAGGAGGGGAGCAACTGAGGAAGTGACAATATTTCAAGAAAGGACAGGTTTCCAACCAGCCTGCAGCAGGGTAATTTTGACAAGGAAATACCTCAAAAATTCCTGTCCAGAGCTTCAATATTAGCCTTTTCAGATTAAGAGGATTCAGATCTGATATAAAAAATAGATAATGCTATCCTTATTTGAAGGCTGTGTCTTTCTCTACATCCATGAGATTCAGATTCTCATTTGCTGGAACCTCTGTCAGCACGCTGGGCACCAAATTCTCTGAGATAGTTTCATGGCAAATTCAACACTGCTTTGCAAGAATAAGTGGTGACTACATAGGACTTAGGTGGTTTTGGGTAACAAACACCTTTTCAGAACATGAATATAACAGCACTGACAAAAAGCATTTAAATCAAGGTGAATTCTCTAGAAATGTTATTTCACTTTTTACAAGATTGTGTCATCTTGGCCGATGAGCATTTTGAATGAACTGGGTAGCTGAGGAATTTGGTGAAACATAAGGCGGAACATGAATTTTCCTGTAGTTTTGCATATATTAAATTAACATATCAAATTTGTGTTAAATAAAAGGCAAAATATTGAACCTGAGGATCACATTAATGAAGAGCTCAACTGACAAGTCAATATATTTTGTCAGCTGAAGTGCAGAGTCAGCCCTCAAAGACCATTAGCTCATCATGATAAATAGCAGTTATGGAGATAAAAACTTGGGACTTTGAAGTATATTTAAACATTAACCTCATGAAAGTTTGACAGCGTATTCCAAAGTGTGCAACAGAATAGTAATTTCTTATGTGAAGCTGGTACATGAACTTCTTTCTACAAATACCTACTCTTCAGCAAAGTACTTTTTAAAGTCTCTTTTTAAAGTTTAGAGTCTTTTTAAACACATCTCTATACAAACAAGATATATTATCTTTACAGGAAAAACTTACCCTCAGAATCTCTGAGCTACTTCTAGCAATGATTTAAGTTCCTTCTGTTGAACTGCTCATAGTACGAACTTGCTAGCGTTGATGCAAACACTGTCCATGATTTTCAAGTTTTTCCTGTTGTCCTCTGCTGGAGCAGAAATGAGCTCTCTCAAGAGTCTGATTATGCTATTCCAAAAAAGGCTCTTCTTTTATTAAAAACAGCTTTCATTCTCTCTTGAGGTCCGATATTTATGATCAAGCATTTCATGCCTACTTCTCTTGCCCTAATTCTGGTCATTTGAAATAATGCTGGTGTTAAGTGACTATGAAAGCCTAGTCTCTAAAGTGATCAGATTTTCAGGCTCTGTGCCCTACATCACATGGAATCACTTACTGAAGTACAATAGGCAATAAGACCACTATGCATAACAGTATTTTGGGAGGGGGGGAAAGAAATATTGCTCAATGATGAGTTACAGTATACCCAGCTGATTAAAGGCTGTGAATTGTGCCTTTAGGAATCAATGGATTTTTGCATTTAGAAGCAGCAGTACAGAGAGGGAATGACCAAAGTAAGAGCACAGAGAGAAAATACACAGGGTAGTTCAAGTGCCTGGTCACATGGAAACGCTAACTTCCCAGATTTGATTGATACAGGGCAGCAACTGTCTTTGCAGATGGGATAAGCTGGACTATGACCAATCAGCAAAGTTTCATTACTGGCTAATGAGCCTAGCAAGCTAGTCCATCTCCTCTTCCTGCATAAAAACCTCAGGGCTCTGCTATCAGCCTCAGCACCATCTTGTACTCAACATCTGTCATGACCTTTGCATACAAATAACGAAGAGGTTCAATGGCATATGGTTAAACTGAACCATGTAAAAATTGTGGACTAGTGGGATCTCTGCAGCTCGTCATGTCTGCATTTCAGAGCTTACCTGAAAGTCATTTCCTTTGGTCTTGCTGAAGTTGTAGAGAAAAGAAAAAAAGGCTCAAGTCCCTCAGTTTTCCAAATGCAGTAAAAAGTGTTTGGATACACACTTTAATATATTTTCTGTGGCATTTTGTAAAATACAGATAATTATAGATATAATGCATATATAGCATTTATTATATTGATAAAAAGCTAGTCTTTTCACAATGACACACCAGTTAAATATTTACAATATGATTCAGATTTTAAGGAACAAATTTTTCAAACAATATTGTGTGGTTATATAAGAATAATTTGAGGAAAAATAAGAGACCAGTTCTAAAAAATTCACACATGACAAAGTACATACTGTTGCCAGGAGTACCTCCATGAACATCCATGCACAACCCCTTTTTTCTCTTGCAGGAACATGCATGATTCAGCTCTTCCACATTTCTACCTAGTCACATCCCTTAGGATGACATGGAAAATTATCCTTTTTTACGTACAGATTAATTGCACCATTCTTCCCATTTGAAGATTTGTCTAACTGCAACATTTCAAAGTTTTGGCTAGAGCACACACATTTCTTGTTAATTTAAACCAATAGAGCTATGATAATTCACATAACTAAAATGTTGCTCATCTTCTACACATCTTAGAACCATTCCACAGACTGCAAGTGTGAGGTTTTTGAATGGCATTTTTAGCATTACGTGGTTTTGCTAGAAGGTCTGCCTCAAAGGACACTTCAATGCCAAAACTAGCAACAGACCTCTTTGCTACCCTCATATACGTACTCTACCTAGGCATTCATCTGCAATGTACTGTCCACAGTACAGTAGATGTAAAGGTGATCTCCATCTTCAATGTATTGTCACTCTTTCCTGTGCGGCAGAGAAGTGCTATTACCACATTTTACAAAAGAAAAAAAGTTAGATACAGAGAGGCTGAGTGAATTGCCCAAGGTCACTTGGGAAGTTTGAGAAGAAAGCAAAGAAGCCAACCCACATATCAATTGCATCCTCCTGTCTTTCCAGCTTTGAATAAGAACTTCCTACATGTCTTCTTTAACATAAACAAAAAATGTAACTTACAGAAATAAAGCCTTCTCCTGGCACAGGCTTAAAGACCGCTGTGGTTTCTCTACTGTTCCCAAATGCTAATAGAAGATAGTGAGAGGGCTCTTTCTGCATTCATTATCTCCATCCCACTGAAGAAATATTAGCTGCAATGAGTCTTTCTTGAAGTGGGAGTGTTTGAGACCACTGTTTGCCAGAAAAGACATAGGAACTCTCGAGAAACATAATCCACCTTCACCAAAAAGAAAATAAAAAATCTAACAGACAAAAACATAAAATATGAAAGGCCTTATTCTCCTTCAGTACTGACCTGGGAAGCATTTTCAACTGCATTTGTACCCACTTTATAATGCCTTTACATCACCTGCACAATATAAAGGAGACTTAGCACCCTGTTGGAGACAACTTGTTCTCCTAGGCATTAAAATCTGCTCCCCAACCTCCATGTTTCAGCTCTGACAGGATGGTAGCTGAGAGGCAGCTTTTGCAGCAGAATGAGGCACACCAGGGCTGTGCAGGTGCAGATGAGGGCAGAAATTTCACCATGACAAGTGTCTACCCATGTCCTTGTCACTCTGGAGGAGCTTGGTCAGCAGCAGGTCATGATCTCTGTTCCCACAAGCTCCATTGGGAAGTGAACCTTTCCAATTCCAGAGTAAAACCTGACTATGAAACAGAACAGCAGGGAGCAGCTGCAACAAAGTTCTGCTTCCAGAAACTCTTGTGGGCAAACAAGATCACCTGCCTAATTGATACAGGTGGTATATTTCAGAGATACTGAGGATGAAGGACTTTTTGCCTTTATTAAAAGAATCAAAAACAAAACCAAAAAAAACCCCAAACACAACACACACAGAGGTGGGTAAAACTAATACTGGAATTTCTCATCTTCCTTGCCTTCC
>JAOEHY010005748.1:9387-22081 GCA_025447955.1 Psilopsiagon aurifrons | reverse complement strand
GAAGTAGGTTTTCTATCCCACCTCGTCATATCTTCTCCGTGATCCTGCAGGTAAAACCATAGGGTGGCCCGTGGCGTATACCTTCTTTATCTTCTCTCTTGAAAGGTAGGACACCTTTTGCTAATAGCTGAGACTTGGGTTGGTACACGTGAGGAGCTGGATAGATCGTCTCTCAATTGTTTGAGGTCCTGGGACAATTTTTCCACAGCTGAGATGATATTTTTCATCACATTCATAAAGATCCATGCATACATCAGGAGACAAATAAAGCATTAGGGCTACAGGCTGTCATGTATCTCTTACTTTACATGTTTGAAGGTATCTCACTACTTATACCCTTAACTCTTATTTTCTTTACCAAACAGGATAAGGAATTTAACAGTAGGAAAGTCAATATAGTTTGAAGATCTAGAAAACACACTCCACAAGACCACATAAAGCCAGGAAAGAAACTTAAAATGTCCCTTAATTTTATTTTTAAACATTAATCCCTTCTCTGAGATGCCAGAATGGTGACAGTTAGGCTCTGAATCCATTACTATGTCTGTAAACTTGAAATTTATGGAGCAGAGTAAGAGATACTTTGTATGCATCTAAATTCAACATTCATGTTTACAGTTTATTTCTTCATCACTGAGTAGTGAAAGGAGTCATCACAGTTCTTCATTTTCAGATTCTCTGCCTACTCATCCAAATAATTTGACTAACAAATTCTGCAACCATTATTCACAGGATTTTTTCACATTGTGAACGCATGCATTGAGCAATACAGGCCTGGTGGAAGTTCATGGGTGACCCTTACCATGAGGACAGATTATTCGCTGTTATTCTGCATGTCCTCTTTTTCTCCTTGTCAATGAGGAACATACAAAAAGTCTAGTTAAACTTCAAAAGCCTAATTAAACTTCAAAAAAATCCAAAAAGATTTTTAACTGATGTCTTTTGTACATTTGTTACAGTTCTTTGAAGGGGTCATGGGTTTAAACTTAAATAGAGGAAGTTTAGATTGGATATGAGAAAGAAATTCTTTAGCGGAAGGATGGTGAGGCACTGGAATGGGTTGCCCAGAGAAGTTGTGAATGCTCCATCCCTGGCAGTGTTCAAGGCCAGGTTGGACATAGCCTTGAGTGATATGGTTTAGTGGGAGATGTCCCTGAACATGGCAGGGGGTGTTGGAGCTAGATGGTCTTAAGGTCCTTTCCAACCCTAACTATTCTATGATTCAAGGAACTGCAGGAGATTTATGAGACAGTTTTTAAAATCATTACAACTATGAAAACTCTTGCTTATTATTTTGTCATTTATGAGCAGCCTCTGTTCTTTATTATAGGTCCTATTCATTTGCCTGATAGAAAGATCAGGCTTATCAGTTACAGTTATTCAAACTTATAGAACCTGAGAAAAACAACTGCGTTATTTTATATAAAAGTAGATTAGCTATTTAATATTTCAATTCCTTTACAGATAAAATATTTAAAGGCAAAATACCATCTAGTCCTAGCAGTTGCATTTATTCACTCAATTTCTTACTTTTGTCTATCTGCTCTGCAGCTGCTTCTACTGACTTTATTTAGGAAGGATCAGCTAACAAGTCCTTAATGAGGGCTGGTGAATCTCTTTGAAGTTCTTGTGAAAGAAATAACATGCAAGAAGGTCATTTGAATTTCTCATCTGCAGTAGTATATTTATATCTGTACTATTTGTTGGCTTCACACAAACTCCTTGAGGCTTCTTGCTTTTATATATTTGAACAAAGAATTTTTTTATTAGATTTTATGGATCTTCTTATTTGTTCATATCTTGGGTTTAGCAGTAGCAGTCATTTTTCTCCTTCTTAGTAGATTGTGCAGTGCTGTGGTTTGACTTTTGGCCTGGGAACAGTGCTGATAACACCGGTATTTTTAGCTGCTGCTTAGAACGTTTAATCCGATCTAGGACTTTCTGAGCCTCATGCTCTGCCAGGGAGGAGGGGAAGCTGGGAGGGAGCAGAGACAGGACACCTGACCCAAACTGACCAGAGGCATTCCATACCACATCATGCCCAGTATATAAACTGGAGGCAGTCATCCAGAACAGCAAGATCACTGCTTTGTTGGGCTGGGTATCTGTTGGAGGGTGGTGAGCAGGTGTATTCTCTTCCCTTGATGTTCCCCTTGTCATTCTTATTATTGGTGGTAACAGGAGTGGTTTGTGTTATACCTTAGTTACTGGACTGTTCTTATCTCAGCCTGTGAGAGTTCCATTCCTTTGATTCTCCTCCCCATCCCTCCAGGATCGGGGGAAGGAAGGGGAGGGGCGTGAGTGAGTGAGCTATATGGCTGACTGGACTTAAACCACGACAGTTCCCCAAACTGGTTTAGGCCAGATTTTTTGTATGTTTGCATTTTATTTTCCTGAGTTCAGGAGAAATTCCTTTTTCTTTTTTCAAAATTTGGAAAATGAGTGAAGGATTCATTCATGGCTTTTTTCTACTTTGCCTTGCTCTTTAGCTATGTCAGATAACTTTTTCACATATTTTTATTGTATTTTCTCTGTTTCCTATGTTCTTTAATACAGATCCTAAAATACTCTGCACTTACAAGGATTTATTAACTTTAAATTCCTCTTTTATTTTCTCTTTAACAACTTACCAGTTTCTTAAGCAGACCCTTTAATTAGGCCAAGTAATAGAGAATCTCTTTAAGATCTGAATGTGCTGTGACACAGACTATTGAAAACCACTATCACCAGTTACTAGAAATGTTAATAAAGAACCCAGAACACAGTAGTTCAATTCTTACATAATGTTTATATATTTTTAAACATTGAAAAATGAATTTATATATATGTGTAATTATGTGGCTGTGGATTAGGAGTATTTCTATTAGTAAACACTGACTGTGCCCATGCACCTCTGGTTTTCTGTTTTTTCACATATAAAATTGAAGGTAAGGAAGGGGTGAAGAGATTCAAATGCTCAGTTTTCTAGATGCATTTGAGAAATTAAGTTAGTGGGAGTTCTATTATGAACTAGTGATAGTTCCAACAAATAAACATAATTTTCACATTGCCTTATATTGTGCTTTCCATCTTTGAATCAAATCACAGTACAATTGAAGGCAATATGCTTTCAAGTAATAATTAAATTACACAAAAAACCATCTATCATTGTATCCTGGGTTCAGCAGTGGCAGTCATTTTTCTCCTTCTTAGTAGATCATGCAGCACTGTGTTTTTGACTTTTGGCCTGGGAACAATGCTGATAACACCAATGGTTTTAGTTGTTGCAGTAATGTTTAGTCTGACCAAGGACTTTCTGAGTCTCATGCACTACCAGAGAGGAAGGGAAGCCGGGAGGAATCAGAGACAGGACACCTGACCCAAACTAGCCAAAGAGGTATTCCATATCACAGCACGTCATGCCCAGGATGAAAAACCTAGGGGCAGGAACCCGGAAGAGGGGGTTCACTGCTGGGTTGTGCTTGGTATCGGGTGGTGAGTGGTTATATTCTCTTCCCTTGTTATTTCCCTTATCATCATTATTGCTGGTTGTAGCAGTAGTGGTTTGTGTTGTACTTCAGTTACTGGACTGTTCTTATCTCAACCCGTGGGAATTCCATTCTTTCAGTTCTCCTGCCCATCCCTCTGCGAGCCGAAGAAAGAGTGGGGAAGTGAGGGAGTGAACTACGTGGCTGACAGAACTTAAACTACGACAGTTCTTTTTTAGCGGGTTGACATAATGACAGGATTCATAGTCAGTCTTCAGAATGCTGATTCATTGGTTCTCAAAGCTGCTGCTCTTGATTCTTTTGAGTTCATGGTTTCAGCCGATTGTACCTTACTTACTGCCTCTATTGGTGTCTTAGTGTTTAACAGATGGGGCGCTTGGGCTAAGGTTCTTGTTTCACTGTACTCTATGATAGTAATATGGGCGAGCTCCGACAGCAGGGTGGGATGGATGTGGCCATGGACTTCTACCTGGCTGTCCAGCTGCTCTTCACCATCCTGGCCCTCATCCTTACCTCCGTCTTTGTGAGGCTGTGGGGTGGAGAGGGGGAGCAACTCCGGGAACCGCCAGTGACCTAACTGGCCTGGAAGCGTGGCCCTGGGGACTGGGAGGCCAGGAAGGAGGTGGCAGAGAAGTTGAGCCCAGCTGTGAGCCCAGACCAGCAGCTGCTGAGCAGCACGAGGAGGTGGTGGAGGAGCCGAGCCCCTTGTCTCAGCCCAGCCCCATGGTAGCCAAGAATATGCCCTGGCAGCCGCCCACCAAGACCTGGGAGCCCGAGCCCCGGGAGGATGCAGGAGACCATGCAGCAATTCCCATCAAAGCACAGGAGGAAGATCTGGACTAAGAAAAAGAGGAGCTGGTGGTGAGAGAGCTGGCAAGCACAGCAGCTACAGCAGCCCCAGTGACAAGTACTGCAGCATCATTTGAGAGCTCTGAAGGTTTTGAATGGCCTTTAGGTACCCTTGAGACCTGCCTGCTGATTGTGATGGGGATCACCATGTTTGTTTGCATACAGAGTGTGTTTCATCCTCAACCATTTTGTCTGGTCCTGAGAGTTAAGCAGAGTCTGGTTTGGGCTTTGTCTTGGGTTAGACAACGATGTAGGAGGACCAAGAGATTTTCACTGAGGCTGGACAGTCATGAGTGGCAGGGTGAATGGGAAAGTATGGGAGAGTATCTAGTCCACTGGGATCTTCCAGTGCTTTGGAAATGTCAGAGATGGAAGGTAGCTGTATGGACTCCCCACCAACAAGCTGCAGAAACTGCTGAAGGAGAGGGCGAATTATTTTGAGCCTGGTGGGCCCATGACACTTCAGACCATCAGGGCAGAGATGCAACATACAGATGGACTCACGGTTGAGGGGTGAATTTAGCAAAGGACACTATCACCCAGGTAATTCACTTGTGTAAGCACTGCACATGGCCTCCTCTGCTCTGAATGACTGTTACAAGAGACGGAGCTCGACATCATGGACGGAATGGACTCAGCAGCTTTATAGGGATTGGTCCATGCACTAAGGAATGAACTCTCTCCCTCTGTGTGTGTGTGTGTATGTATATATATGTCATGGGTTCAGCAGCAGCAGTCATTTTTCTCCTTCTCAGTACCTTGTGCAGCACTGTGGTTTTGACTTTCAGCCTGGGAACAGTGCTGATAACACCATTGTTTTCAGTTACTGCTTAGAATGTTTTGATCTGGCCAAGGACTTTCTGAGTCTCATGCACTAACAGGGAGGAGGGGAAGGCAGAAGGAAGCAGAGACAGGACATCTAACCCAAACTGGCCAAAGAGGTATTCCATACCACAGCGCGTCATGCCCAGGATGTAAAAATGGAGGGCAGAGATCCAAAAGGTTGTAGGGGTTCGTTGCTTGATTGGGCTGAGTGTAGGTTGTGAGCAATTGTTTTCTTTTCCCTTGTATTTCTCTTGTCATTATTATTATTGGTGGCAGCAGCAGTGATTAGTGTTATACCTTAGTTACTAAACTGTTCTTATCTCAACCTGTGGGAGTTGCATTCTTTCTATTCTCCTCCCCATCCCCCCAGGAGCTAGGGGAAGGAAAGAGGGGGGAGTGAGTGAGCAAACTGAGTGGCTGAGAGGCTTAAACCATGACTATATATATATGGAATCATAAAATCATAGAATAATTAGGGTTGGAAAGGACCTCAAGATCATCTTGTTCCAATCCCCTGTCATGGGCAGGGACACCTCCCACTAAACCATATCACCCAAGGCTATGTCCAGCATGGCCTTCAACACCGCCATGAATGGAGCATTCACAACTTCCCTGACCAGCCCATTCCGGTGCCTCACCACCCTTACACTAAAGAATTTCTTCCTCATATCCAAGCTAAACTTCCTCTATTTAAGGATGAACCTGTTACTCCTTGACCTATCACTACAGTCCCTAATGAAGAGTCCCTCCGCACCATCCCTATAGACGCCCTCCTGATATTGGAAGGCTACTATGAGGTCTCCACGCAGCCTTCTCTTCTCCAGGCTGAACAGCCCCAACATTTTCATACTATGTCCATACGGGAGGTGCTCCAGTCCCCTGATCATCCTCGTGGCCCTCCTTTGGACTTGTTCCAATAGTTACATGTCCTTTTTATGTTGAGGACACCAGAACTGCACATAATAATCTAAGTGAGGTCTCACAAGAGCAGAGTAGAGGGGCAGGATCACCTCCCTCGACCTGCTGGTCATCCTCCTTTTGATGCAGCCCAGGATATGGTTGGCTTTCTGGGCTGTGAGCATGCACTCCCGGCTCACTTTCATTTTTCCATCAACCAACTCCCCCAAGTCCTTCTCCACAGGGTTGCTCTGAATCTCTTCTCTGCCCAACCTGTAGATGTGCCTGGGATTTCTCCAACCCAGGTGTAGGACCTTGCACTTAGCATGGTTAAACTTCATAAGGCTGCATCAGCCCACCTTACAAGCGTGCCAAGGTCCCTCTGTAAGGCATTCCTTCCCTCCAGCATATCAACCGAACCACACAGCTTGGTGTCATCAGCAAACTTGCTGAGGGCTCATTCAATCCCACTGTCCATGTCACCAACAAAGGTGTTGAACGAGACTGGTCCCAAAGCTGATCCCTGAGGGACACCCCTTGTTACTGGCCTCCAGCTGGATATTGAGCCATTGAGCACAATTTTTTTGCATGCGACTAGTAATTGTATGCCTACAGTTCAATTTTAAGAATAGTACTTGTGACTTTCTGTGACTTGTCAGTATTAGATATTGCTAACATTTTCTTGCCATTGTGTGAAAAACTTCGGATATGTGCACTTTTCCAAGATAAAATAAAATGCTTCCTTTGCCGAATTAAAGCATTATCAATGCAGGAGAGTAAGCTAACTGGCAATATCTTAAAGAGGAAGAGCAGTATTAAAAATCCAGAAGATTTCTAGAGACAGTGAAACTGTATTACAGTGACAGCTTCAGATCTACTCACCACTACTATATACAGTAGAAACCATTCAGAGGAAGTTGCACATCCACTACATATCGCATCTATGAGGGTGAACAAGGCATAGGAAAGACAAATTTTTCTCTTTTTATACCACTTGTTGTGTCACACCAGTCTTTGTATACATTACAAAAACGAAAGATATTAGAGCATGTAATATATGCTCTTTTTATATTCCAATCTTCATCAACAAATTTAAATCCTATATTTGAGTATCTGAACATAACAAAAAATACCAATCGTTCCTTTTTTTAACATTTAATTTTTCCACTTCCATTTATATTCGTATGTGTGTATATATATATATGTGTGAGTGATTGTGCTGCTTCTTTTCTTAAAATCATGCTTTATTCCCATCCCTTAATAAAACATTCCTTTCTTTTGCAAAGTTAAAGCTTTTCAACAACTAGGGCTTATAACCCGATGAATGCTACTGACATTATAAAGGAGATGGTGCCTGTGAAAAAGAATATAGAGTTGACACTCCTGTGTCACACTAATTTATATTTAATGTGTCACACTAAACTCTATTTAGGTAAATAAAACCTTAATTCATAATGTGGAGTGAAAATATGAAGATAAATTAAAATTTTCATCTGTGTTTCAGCTCTACCTTCTCTATGCTTCATTTCACTGAGAATGGAAAGGTATATTTTTTATTTTCACATTAAATGATGGTTACTTCCTGATTCAAGTGTGTCTCATTTAAGTGTATTTATAATTTTTATACATTTAAAGAAAATATTCTAAATAATTTAATGTATTTTGAGTACACTATATATTAGGATTAATATCTGAAACAAAATTCCTTGTGATTCACTATATCATACTATGTGCTGCTGTTCCAATCTTTTCCCCTTGATTTTGATGGCTTTTTTAATGTTAGGCTGTATCTATGGACTTTGTATTTGCAGAAGAGGTATGGGGGAGAAAAGAGAGGGAGAGTGAAACAAAAGATGACCCAGCCCTGTCTTCATTTTCAATATATTTTTATTTTTAAAAGTCTGCAGAATCTAAGAATGTGTCAGCGTGAAAATAGGTGCTGGATCTACTGTGATCCTTCTACATATCAACAGTTAGTGTGCTAAAAGGTCATGTGCTTAGTCAAAATTTTAAATGTAAATTATTCAAACCTTTTTTTGTGTTCCAATATCATCACAACGGTAATGATTAGTAAAATCAGAAGGGGTTAGGTGGAAGGAAAGCATGAAGTTTTTTGTTACATTTAGGAATTAGATGTTCTACATGAACTGGCTCCTCACTGAGATGTTGAAATAGAGAACATGGAAACAATGCTAACATGTGAGCTCCCAGGAATTTTTTTGGTATTCAGCTTTAATAGACAATAATACTCAGTTGTACGACTGACATATACGCCATTTGCGATAGACGTATAAAGCATTTATCAAGTACCATGATAAGTTTTCCACGTGGTGATGTTAATTAATAGTAGTATCTGCCTACTAGATATTCTGCTCACTAGATATTCTGGAATCATATCTGAAGGAAAACACAGTGCAATATCACAGTATTGCTGAGTATATTGAACTGGGCAGATACTGAACACTCTGAACATTCTATAAGGAAATTTTAGGAATTTATTGAAAAATGTATATCTGATGGCTAATTCCTCACAAACTCACAAAAAAAAAAAAAAGGAGCAAAAGACAGAAATAACCTCTGTATAGATATTTTGGTTTTATTTTGAATATTTTTCAATATGATGACAACAACAATTTCTGTCTTTTATTCTATAAGCAATTTTAAAAAGAAAAAAGCAATTAAACTTCTCAACTTATTATTTTTTTCTTTTTCCCTTTGCCAGGAAGTTTTGATTTTTCTTTGTTTTGCATAATTTTATGAAAAAAAGAAAACCAAACACTTGCTACCAGATGATCAAGAAGATACTTAAGTCTAGACCTCAAAATTACAAGTTTATAACACCATCTTCAGTCCTGAAGGCAGTAGATGACATTATCTGCATTATAATTACTAACAGAAGTCTGCCAGATCTGCCTTTAATTTCCTTAAAGGAAATTGTATAGTGTATTAAAGGTCATATGAAAGCTGCCTTGCTGAGTCTCAGATGCTCTATATCATGCTGTATCATCACATATATTTTGTTATCCAGCAAACTGTGAAAATAAATAGTGCTTGGTGTCTGTGAGGATTCTCTGTCCTCTTGCCCTATGCTCTATTCAAACAAACAAGCCAATGTGTTAATAATCTTGGCTCTGTCAAAAGTGCAATACTGTTCAATATTCTTTTCATGTGGAAGCTGTTGTCTGATCATTAATCTTGTTTAGTTACACCTGCAATTATTTTGTCATATGTTTAATATGCCAGTTTTATTGCCTTGACTGCTCTCAGGAGGTTTATTATAGTGATTAAAGCAGTGTTAGCTATTGTGCTCATTTCCCGATTGCTTCAATGTCAATGTGATCAAAGGAGATGTTGGGAAATGTCAAAGTTTCCATAAGTGTAGAAAGTTTTAATTAGAATTTGCAAACCTTTTTTAAAGTTTCCAGAAGTCAGGACTCTATTTGTCTAAAGGCCCAGAAAAAAAAAACAAAAAAACAAATTTCATTAATATCCATTGCTTTTTATGGCAGTATAAATAATTTACAAATCTTCATATGTGGTACAGGTACTGATTGTTTATAGATGAACATGTATGCCCATGTATGTTGACCTTTGCTGTTAAGTTTTTCTCTCTTTTCCTTTTGCAAGCTTCTTTACAAAGAGCTGATAGCAATTTATTCAGTGGGTGATGAAGTAAAATAATTGATTGTATTTGGAACACTCGCATTTAGTCACGTTGAAAAACAAAGATAGAGGGGAAAGTCTGATGAAAAAGTATTACCTTTACACTACATGCTGCCATTTCCTATGAACAGCAGGGCCTCAATGGATTTCTTTACTGAGGAGGCCTTACATTTTTTTGGGAAGGAGTGTAAGACAACGTACTTATTTTGTAAAGAAAGAATCACTCAATCAGTCCAGATCATTGATACAGTATGTGACAGATCTCTCAAGAGTGACATTGGAAAATGAAACCCAATATTCATGAACACTCTTGTTTCAAGCAGGCTTTGCAGAGAAGTTGTTCTGTAACATTTCGTAATACTGTGCAATATATATGTGTCAGTCCACCAAGGACCTCTTAGTGCAATTTCTCCTCCTCTGAAACTCAAGTGTCTGATGCTTGGGCTTCTGTAGTTGCAGTTTGGATTTGATTTCGGCCTCTGTGGTATGACGGCCATGAGGGCTTAGGAATTCCCTAAAAATTCACTGTCCATTACCTCAGAGTTTCTTTGGAAGTTGTGACTAGAATAGGTCAATATAGAAGTATTAACAGATTTATATTCTTTCAGACTGGGTGGTTAGAATGAAAAGCACAGAGGATGATCTCCCACATTATTTGTAACTCCATAGCTTCTGATCGGAAGAAAATTAAAGGCTTGAAAGAAATGGATTTATCAGAGCACAGACAGCTTTATCTGTAGTGCATGATGTAATAAAGTATAATTTTTAACAAACTTGCTGATAAAATGAAATTAATTTTCCTATTCATATACTTAGAGAGCCTGATGAGGACAGTTCAGTGGATTTGATTTGATTTCTCTTTAGGTTTAGGTTCTTCAAGGCACAGTTTGTCTTTTAACTGACAGACTTCTCTCAGTATATATCTATGAGAACAGCATTTATTGAACTGGTTGTATGTAAATGTCTTTCATGGAAAAGGATTAAAGTGCAACTGATTCTACATTCTTTTTAGCATTTTCTATTAGGCAAGTGCCTGTGCCCAGCAAGTGCCTGGCTTTCCCAGGTATGACAGCAGTTGTGTCTATTTAAAAAAAACCCTGGCAGGATCTACACCTAATGTTTCTTTCTTGCCAAAGGCAATTTTTTAAAAAATTAATGTACTTCTGACATTTTAGATTTTCTTTAATTAGTATCAATTTGTTTCTGGTAAGTTAAATATACTTAATGAAACACAGATGTGTCCTGACAGAGTTGTGTCTGACTCTGTCAAGGTCCGATTGGAGAAAACTGCAGTGCCAGAACTTGTTTCAGTTTGTGATCCCAAGAGTGAAATTAGTTTCGGTTTGTCTCAAACAGGTACTTTTTTACTACTCGTGGAAAATTCAGTCCTCTGTTGTTTAGACTTATTATGTCAGAGTGTTCTTAAACTGAGCAGAAATTCACTTCGCATAAGTTGAACAAATGCCTTCTGGAAGCTACAACACAATAACCTAGTGTACTCAACCTACTCTTAACTTAAGCCTAGGAATCTGTATTTTGCACTGAATCATAATATAAAAAGAGGAAGAGCACTACAAGTACTCCAGTCTCCTCTTCTCATTTTTTCTGATGCAAATTTCTTGTTTTCACAATGAAAAATAGCATCAATTAAAAAATGTAGCACCTGAGCAGAGTAAGGTGGGGGAGGGGGAGCAAGTCAGTGAGACTACACTTTATTACCTTAGGTTCCACCCTCCTGAGGAATGACAAAGTTGTAGTTGACTTCACAAGTGGTTTTAGCATGGAAATGTATCTCATTTGCAAACTCTCTGATAGTTTTGATGCAATGACAGCTGTCACTGTCAAATGTAGCCTTTAAGGAGAGACAGAAACTACATGAAAGCTTGCCTTCATTTAATATGAAATTTGTAATGGTGGAGATTGGAAGAAAGGGTTATATGAGCTTAAATTCCTTTATTTCATATTGAAGCTGAACTTTTCATTTCAACCTCTCAGGAAGCAGAAATTCTAACATCTTAATCAACTTCTGCATATATGCTTGACTACTGGTCTACTATACTGGTAGAGGATGCCATGCTGCATAGAATCATAGAGTAGTTAGGATTGGAAAAGATCTTAGGACCATCTAGTTCCAACCACCCTGCCATGGGCAGGAATGCCTCACATTAGACCATGTCGCCCAAGACTCTGTCCAGCCTGTCCTTGAACAGTGCTAGGGATGGAGCATCTATGACTTCTTTAGGCAACCTGTTCCAGTGCCTCAACATCCTGGCAGTAAATATGTAGAAGATCTCTTTGCTGGTTAGTTTGCTTGGGAAATGAATGGGTTCCTGGTCTGGGACTTTGAAGTGAGTATGAGTAGACCTCCTGGGAAAAGATAATTAAATGCAAACAGCTTTCATCTGTCTTTGACTGTTTAAGTGAAGGTAGGTTTAAAACCCCTTCTACACTTCAGTTGTTATGTAGGAAAATTGTAGGACACAAGAAGTTTATAGATATGCTAATTAGTTTAGATAATATGGTTATCTGGAAGATACAGAAACTTGAAGAAAGCCTTCTGAAGACTTCAGGCTGGTGAGAGCCCTGCAGATGAGAGCTATCAAGTGATAAATGTATGCGTGAAAGGACATATGGTTCCATAAAACATGTAGGAGATTTAAATGCATTTCTTGATAAAAGGAAACAACTTCCATCATAATAGAGTTTTCAGATTTAAATATTCTGTAATTTCCTAGTTGTGCTTATTATTTAAAAAGCTGCTTAATTGAAGTGGCTATCAGCCCAGGAAGTGGCAAAGGAAATGGAAGATAACTGGAAGAGAAAATAAAATCATAAACAGAGAAATGTTACAAGGGATCACTGGCATAAGAACTGTGACAAGACCATCTATTAAGTTATTGTCGTGGTTTAAGCTGTAAATCAGCCACGCAGTTTGTTAACTCACCTCCCCCTCCTAAAAGAGCTGCCTCGGT
>JAOEHY010005747.1:0-15592 GCA_025447955.1 Psilopsiagon aurifrons | reverse complement strand
TAGCTAAAGACACTCCCGATGAAATTATTTGGGGGGGGCTGGGGGGAAGTCTCCATTATTGATTTGAAGACACCCAAATTTGAAGAACACACTATTTTCAAGGGCAGACAGACCTATTTCTGGTTTGGATTTTTTTTGGGGGGGAGATGTTTTGGAGTTTTTTTCCCTAATACTTAATTTAACTTAATCTTATCTTATTCTTCCAGAAGAATAAGAAGAACATTCTTCTTATTATTCTTCCAGAAGAAGAAGAAGAGAGACATTAAATTTCTGAAAGAACCACATCTTGAAAGATTCAATATTCCCTCATTGAATTAGGATTTTGTGTTAGGTAACAAAATCTTTGAGAAATATCAACAAATGTCTGATGATGGTTTTGGAAATCTATCACTTCCATTTAGTACCCCAAATAAAGTTCTGAAATACTAACACATGCTTTGGACAATAGCCAGTGACCTGCATGCTTTCAAAAAAAATCACATACTAGTTTTCACCGTCTTTCTAAAAAAGATGAAAAAATAGGCTTACCCTCAGGCCAAGTTCCACATTTTCTCCTCCATATATGTGCATTCCACTGTCCAGTACACCAATCTCACCCAAAAATTTCCTATCTGCAGCAAGAATCCCCATTATAGATGGGCTTCTGGAGAACCAAACATGCAAAATAAGAAAGAAGTAATAATTCTGGAACTAAAGGCAATTAGCCATCAATCACATCTTGAACTTCCAGAAGGATTCTAGCTGTATCCAAGGAGCAACTGATTTATTGCAGAGCAACACGTGGATCAACATTAAAGAGTCCTGAAGACAACAAATAAACTTGATCAATGGTCTAAAAAGCATGATATAGTATATTTTAAAGAACTGGATCTACTTTGAGTGATGTCACAACAGTTTTAACATATTTAAAACAAGAAGAAAGAAATCAGAATAAAGAGTTGCACAGAAGAATTGGGTTGAACATTATGGAATTTTACCTAACATTAAGGAAACTTAAAAACTAAAGCCCATTGCAAAGGGGGACTGTGGAATCGCTGTCAATTGAGGTTTTGAAAGACAGATGAGATGATTGGCAGGACCAATTCCCTCGTAGATGAATCCATCCTATATGTGGGTAAAAGAGGGCTGAAAGGGGATTTGGTGCTCTCTTGATATCTCCATTCTCTATGACCAAACCCACCTCTATTTTCTCTGGTCCAAGAACTGTGTACATCCCCCATGAAACATTCCTTAACCTACATTTGGCCTGCTTTTATTCCATTCTCCTGCCTGAATGATTAATGATCACTATATGTTTAAAACAGAGAGAGAAGTGCGCCAGTTTCACCCATAGTTCTTTCTTTAGGTATCTGAGCAGCCTTATCTCCAATGCTTGGCTCCCAAGTATAATAGTATATGAAGGAAGAAATCTGCCACCTTATCTGATAAAGGCAGGACACAATTTTCAAATGTTTCTCAGTGGCTTTTCTCCACAGGATCTATACAGTAAATTTTAAAGCCCTTCATATAAATAAGTGTGGTGGATCAACCTTGGCTGGCTTCCACCAGGTGCCCAAGAAGTCGTTCTCACATTCCTCCTCTGCATGACAGGGGAAGATAATAAGGTAAAATACTTCATGCGTTGAGACAAGGATAAGGAGGTTGTTCACCAGTTACCATCACCAGCAAAATAGACTCAACCTGGGGAATGCTAATTTAATTTAATTAGCATTTAAAAAAAGGACTATAGTAAGAAAGACAAAACCAAAACTAAACCACCTTCCCTCTATCCCTCCTTTTTTCCAGGTTCAGCTTCACTCTTCACTCCTGGCTCTTCTACCTCCTCTCCCTACCCCAAGCAGTGCATGAGGATGAAAAATGAGGGTTCTAGTCAATTTATAACACTTAATTGCTGCCACTCTTTCCTCCTCACACTTTTCCTTTGCCCCACTGTGGGGTCCTCCCCTGGGATACAATCCTCCATGGGCTGCTCCAACATGGGTCCTTCTCATGGACTGCAGTTCTTCAAGAGCTGCTCCAGACTGGGTCCTTTTCTTCAGGATGCAGTTGCTCAGGAGAAGACTGGTCCAGCACAGGTCCCACACAGGCTGCAGTTCTTGCCAAAAAAACGTGCTCCTGCCTGAGCATTTCTTCACAGGTGGCAGTCCCTGCCAAGATCCTACTGTAGCATGGGCTTTCCATATGGAAGGAAAAGAGCATCTTCCTTCAGGGCATACCCACCTGCTCTGACATGGGGTCCTCCACATGCTGCCGTGAGTTTATCTGCTCCAGCGTGTTCCTCCATGGGCTGCTGTGTGGATATCTGCTCCTGTGGAGTCCTCCACAGGCTGCTGTGTGGATATCTTCTCCAGTGGGGTCCTCTACAACTGCCCTATGGATACCTGCTTCAGCATGATCCTTCCTAGGACGAATCCTCCACATGTTGCAGGGATGCAAGTTGTTTCACCATGGTCTTTCCCACAGGCTGCAGAGAAACTGCTCCAGCACCTAGAGTGTCTCTTCCACTTCCTTCTTCACTGACCTTGGTGTTTGCAGGGCAACCTGTTTCTCTCATATTTTTTCCTCACCCCTTTCTCTCACAGCTGCTGTGCAGCATCCTTTACTCCATTTTACACACATTACTGCAGGGGCACCACCAGCACTGCTAGTTGGCTAAGCTCTGGCCAGCACAATGTACATTTTGGAGCAAGCTGGAACAGGCTGTGTTCAACATGGGGGCAGCCCCGTACCTCTCCTTACTTTTAGCCTTTCCCACTACCAAAATCTTGCCACATAAATGCAATAAAATAAGATAGGGCTACACAAATGTGATTACTATACCTTATCTCATGGGGTTTTTTAGTACTGTTTGCTAAGTGACTGTGGACAGCTGAGGGAAAATCAACACCACCTAACATCCTTGTAGAACAAGGAAGTAAATGGGTTTATATATTCAGCATGAGATGGCTGCTGGTATCATAGTACATACATAAACTAATCTGAGCAGTTAAGGAAGGTACCAGCAACAGAAGCAAATATATTGGCTTTTAAGCCTAGCAATAAGGGATCACCTTAGGTGTAACAGCTGGTGTATATGTTCATGTTTTTTCCTTGCTTCTATGTGACACACAAGTGGTAAGGTTTGAAAAAAGCTGCCCAAGATCACTGGAATCATACGTCACTCCAACATCTTCAAAGAAATAACTGCACTACTTGAATCCATCCAAGTCCTCACAGATCAAGCATGTAATTGGCCAGCAGAGTTGTAAGATTCACTCCATATTGTTGGGCAAGTGTGGAGAAGGGCCACACTTCATCTTGCGCAGTCAATAAATATTGCTACCACACTTCTAGCTAAGAAACATAATACAGAAGAATGAATGACTTGGGGATTGCCTGAAAATCTGACAGCAGAATCAGCACAGGGCTGATTCAACAACAGTTCAACTGGTATACTGAGATTTTCAGGGCTGCTAAAGAACCCACACTTCCAAACAAAATACTGAGATATAATGTGCTTCACAAGTATCTATCCCACCACCTATGAAAAATCGTCTTCCTTCAGCTTGCTCTACATTGGTGTCATTTACCTTTGCTCATCCTCAAATGCTATTCATACTTACCGGACTGGAGCTGTTTCATCTTTCAGAGCATACCATTCAGCTGGTAAAGGTTCATAAAGGCACCAGAGTGCCCAGTCAAATCCATCTGCGGCCACTGAATACTGAAGAAGCTCAAAGTCATCAAAACGAATATTGTCAAATACTGGTGATATTATAATAGTGCGATCTTCTTTTAGTCGAGACAGAATAGGTTCAGCCCTACCAAAATTAACAAGCAGAGTATATTCAGCTTGAAAAAAAAATGGAAATCTAATGAACAGTACTAACTTTGCAGCCTGCTTCTAAAACTGGGTTAGCTACTTTCTGTAAGCTGTTTAGTTTGGCCTCCACAAAAAGTTATATGCCAGTCTTGGAGTACTAGGAGTCCAAATCGTTAATGCCATGCTTCAATTCTCTCTTCTATTAGACTGCTTCTGCATTTTAACTGTCACTAATCAAAACAACAGTAAATTCCACTTTAAATCTCTCAGTTTACTGTTACCTGGGTCTGCTTCCTTCAGGCTCCAGGTAGTCCTCAATATCTACATGAAGAGAGAAAAAGGGAAAGGAAAGGAAAGAGAGCCCAGGGGGTGCTGTAAGTCGTGAGGCTGATCATTCACCATCTTTCCCCTGTGCCTTGATGGCACATCTGGTGTATGAGGGAAAGGGTGTGACCGATCAATGAACCCCTATGACCAATGATGGAAGAAGGCTCAGAGAAGAGAGGCAACAATGATGTGCTCATAAAGCTCAGAGGAGAATGTAGAAAACGACTGCAGCTATCGTAAAGGAAGCTAAACTTATCCCAACACCAAGGAGACCAGAGAATGGCCTT
Organism: Psilopsiagon aurifrons; assembly: GCA_025447955.1. NCBI lineage: Eukaryota > Metazoa > Chordata > Aves > Psittaciformes > Psittacidae > Psilopsiagon > Psilopsiagon aurifrons. The sequence goes on along the minus strand of JAOEHY010005747.1, from coordinate 11,176 downwards.
TGCTGCAGGTAAATGGCAGTCAGTTGAGTGTGTCTGCTGGTTATGTATGTGACCTTCCTAAAATAATCAATAGGAAGTATTATCTTCCTAAATTAGATAGACCAACATAGGGAAAGCATGCATGTGGCTCAGCCAACACAGAGTATAAAAACTGAACATCCAGGGAAATGAACATTAAAGATAGCAACGTGTTGAAGTTGGCTTCAACCCATGTATTCTTTCCAAGCAACTGGGGATGCCCAGCATCTCAACAGCAAGTATATATCGAGTAGTAATATGTTGAATATTACAATTCCTACATTGTGCTTGTGCTGTGATTTCAATATATTGCTGTAACAGGTTTTTAAACCAAAAACTCATGTATCTTCAAATAAATTTAGTATTAAAACACTAAACTCTCCTCATATGGAAAAAATCATATAAAAGAACCTGGTCAGAGAGTGCTGGACTCTGACAGGGGCATCTTTGCTGGACCCCAATTGTTGTTAGCCCTAAAAGAACTGTCCTCAGTACTCCTTACATACTCTTGACAGCCCAACCTATCCCAATGTCGTGGTTTAAGCCCACGGGTTGAGACAAGAAGAGTCCAGTAACTAAAGTATAATACAAAACTACTACTACTACCACCAGTAATAATAATGATAAGGGAAATAACAAGGGAAGAAAACACAACTGCTCATCACCTGCTGACCAATACGCAGCCCCTGAAAGCCAAGACTTCAGTGTTACCTTCGAGATTGTAACAACTAGGGAGTGCCAGTTTGTTATCGAAATGGAGATATGGAGCACATAGAGCCATTTTGACCTGCAAAAGGGCTGGGATGAGAATTTTGATCCCGGAAAGTGAAACATGGACAACAGTGAGCCAGTGAATTCGACAACCCAGGAGGAAAGAATGTAAAGAGATTTCACATAAAAAAGCACCGTATCACTACCTAACCAAATATAAACATCCATCATCAGCCACTTGTTTCGTCTCTCTTTGCAAATAGAGTCCTACAGAACTATGATGCGCTATTAAACTAACAGGCAAGAGCAAAAGAGCATTAGCCAAAGCTGGAATAAGAATCAAGCCAATTTAAAGTCATTGGGCATTATGGCTGTTTAATGTACTTATAAAGGGTCAAAGCTGCTCTCAGTGGAACTAAATGACCTTCATCTTTCTTATCTTATTTCACTGCATAAAGTCTTTTTTCCTAGAAATGTAATAAATATACAGAGAAGTTAGGCATTTCTCCTTTTGTCTTTACTAAACAGCTTACCTGTCTTTGCTATATATTTCAAATAACTGTATCCCTTTTCCTCTCAGAAATAAATGACTGGTGGCTGTTAATTAACATGTGGCAAGCCAGAAAAGGGGAACCATATGTGGGATGCCTGTCTCAGCTAATAGTTATACTCTTTGCCCCCCTCTCCCCACTTCAGAAACTCCCCAGTCTTCATAGACTTACCATGCCATGTTCACTTCAACATGGGCATCCAATATTGCAACAACATCTGCAGTTGATGCCTCCCAGCCAGAAATCCGGGCTTGTGTTAGGCCTTGTCTTTTCTGATGTCTGATGATCTTCAGCAGTTCCGAATGTTTTGCATTGTAATTTTTCACTTGTGCTTCCAAAGGTCCTTTCAGATCATCTAGAACCAGACCCCAAATTTTAGTCATTAAAAAAAACTAAAAAAGTAAAAAAGCACATCAATATTAAGAAATGGAAAAGATTATGTAGACAATGGCTTTCTAACATTTTTCAGTCCAAGACTGAAACCTGATTTGTTGTTTGCAATAAAGCAGAATTATTCAGGTACTTATGAATTCCAGCAGTTCCTGTATTTCATTTACGTACAGTGCTATCGTATGGCTTCAAAACCACACACATATACATCAGTGTGTAGACACTTCAGACGTGCCATAGCAGCAACCAATTATTTGTCTCAGTGCAGTAATTCCTTTATGCATCTTCTACCATGTGGAAAGGAAAGAGAAAATATGCAAGCCCCGAAAATGTGAAATGCTACTGTAAGAGATGTAGGCATACTATCTCCCTCACCACAGAAGAATATAGTGTCAGAGAAAAGGAACAGAAAGTCAGGATCTCCTAGCATCATTTTGGTAATTCACTTAATTTACTTCTTAATTTTGAGAGGTCTACTCTGTGTGCACCTGAAAGGCGACCAACGTTCATTTAACACAATAGTGGCACAAATTAGCAAGACTCCTGCTTTCCCTGGGTCACTTACCATTTGAACTGTAATCATCTACCAGGATGATTTCTTTCAGTAAATGAGCAGGTGTTCGGTTAATTATACTAGTGATTGCACGTAAGATGATTGACAGCCCTTCGTTCATAAATATAAGTACAACGCTAAGTGTTGGAAGGTCTTTGGGGTATGTTTTCATTTTACAGCTGTAACAGAAGATAAACAACTTTAGCACAGTTTCTAAAGAAAGACAGAAAGCAAGGCAGCTGCAGGAAAGGAGAATTGGGATGTTGGGCTTAAAACACAGTGAAAATCAGCATAAGCGTGAGGGGAAAAAAAGGAATTTCCAAATCCAAGTTTCATTATCCATTTGGGTTGTGTTATGTATGTATATAAATCACCAGGGTAAAGTTAAAATTTCTGTTAAAAAGAACAATTACTGTTTCTCGATCCAAAATAATTATAAAATATTGGACCTGAAGAATAGCTAACTCAGCCATCAATTATTAACTTACAAGGCAGTGAACATGTGAATACAATCTGGCTTTTTGCATTTATGAAAGGAAATTACAACAGACAAACTTGACAGCAGACAAAAGCAAATTAGATAATTATCCCTCTGTATGAGCAATAAAGAACAAGGTAGGACTAGCTATGCTTATAAACATAAATGTGAGAAGGATTACCCTGTACAAGGGTTCTCCTTAAAAACACTTGAAAGAGCTTCAAAAGCCTTTCTTTCAGAGCAAACCGTTCCCTGTGAAACTTCAAGCTACCCCAGAATAAATTGTTCCCAGTACCAATACAAACTTGTTCTGTGCTATTTGAATACTTCTGGTCTTCTTCCTTACTGTCAAAAGATATATTTATTTATTTTAAGTATCTATTTGGGAGGTGTGTCAGCTCTGCTGGTTATCATCCTGGCCACCGGGCAGATGGTGAGGACTGGGTTTTCCTCATGGTGCTAAGCACTTACTCTCTTTAGAACAGACAACAGAGCATAGCTGGATTCTCTGGGTGATCATTCTCTCCCCTTAGAAACATGCTCATGAAAAAAAAACTTAGACTGATTAAGTTGTGTAGCTACATACTGCAGCTCTCTGCAAGACAGCCTCGTGCTCCAGGGTAGACCTCGACAGAGTCAACCTTTGCAAAATGGAATGTATTTTTGTTGGAATTTCTCCTCTAGCTTTACTACTCATTAGCATGAAAGCCTGGGGGAATATCTGAAAAAAGGTGGTCTCTCAAACACCTCCTTATGATGCATTCGTATTTCTTTATGATGCCAAGTGAAAGAGCACCAGACAGCACACGCATTCTTTGGGACCATGTGGACTTATGTGTTTCTTCCAGCCATCTCCATGGTGGCTGCTTCAGAGAGGCCTCCAAAATAATTCCCCCAGCAGAGTGGAGATTTTTGAGCTCTGAGCTACCTCAGGACAATCAGTAACTGGCTCACTACTGCACAAGGCCCTTCTCCCTTTACCTTCTCCTCTGCAAACACTGCCCCACAGACACACACAGTCAAGGGCAACTTATTACTGCCTGCCCTAGATGGAACCAGGGCCACCTGGAGCAGGACAATGAGGATCCAGTTGCACAAACCTCCTCTTTACATCTCTGGAGGGCTGCCAGTAAGACAACTCTCCTTTTCCAAGTGTGACACTGTTAATCCATGCCCAGTTTGCAACCCTCTCTGCCCTCCACATCCTTTTCTGAAATACTCTATCAGTATTAACACTAATGACTATAGGTACAAAGGTTTAGGTTTATACTATATGTGTGACATTCCTCCATGTTTAGAGTAGTTAATTTCTGGATCGCTTACTATTATCTGTTGCAATAAATCATGTACCTTATCATATTATATAGGAAAAAAGTGCTTGCTTTTTTTAAACTGATAGTTGTTCTTATTGAGGTTTTTAATGGTTACTTATGCCAGCTGCCACAGTACGACTGGTCTGCTTAAAAAAATGTGTTATCTATTGGCTTCAAGAACCAAATAATTAGAATCACAGAATCACAGAATGGTTAGGGTTGGAAAGGACTGCTTACCTACATTTTAATCCTTTAGATGTTTACCCCATTATATTTTCCATGTAATTAAACCTCAGACTCTTTGATAACTTAAGAAAGAAACAGAACAAGAAAATGAGGCTACAAAGAAAACTCACAAGGTCACCAGTCCATTATGGCTGTGCCTGCAGTACTAAAGAGAAGAGTGCCAGACATCCAGCTCATGTGCTGAATCTTCTGTTACCCTTCATGGAACTCACTGACTAATAGTAAGTTCCATCCAACTCTCCTGATTGATTTCTAATCATCTTTAAATAAGCAGTATAGGTATTCCCCACTTACTTTCTGCAACATAGCTAAGAAAAACAAGCATTTTGTTAAAAAGGACAGAATTTTACAATGAAAGGGTTTCCTTCTTCATTGATTATATTTTGGGGAATTTCCAAATAAGGGCAAGGGGGTTAAAAAATATCACTTGGGATATCTCAGCATCTAACAGGCTTCCATGAAAGACAATGTAAGAGAAAAGAGAAAGCATGCTTCAGATGTCCTACCTTCAGGTTTGAATAGAATGTAAACAGACCAGAAGGTCTCATATATTCTGAACTCTACGGTTAGTTTTCCCCTTCTTTACTGACAGTTAGAAGTCCTATATCAATTATAATGTTAACACTACATTCTTTTCCCTATGTGCTTTCTCTACACTGTGACTTCTTTTCACAGTCTTTGCAGTATTACAAGTCAGTAAAAATCATAAAATCATTTTTGAAATGATTGAAAAAAAACCCTAAACAAACAGAGCACAAATTGAGATCTGTTAGCAGATGATTTTAACTTAGTCTAAAGCAATCTAGATCCCTTTCCCTTTAATTTCGTAGAATCATAGAATCATAGAATAGTTAGGGTTGGAAAGGACCTTAAGATCATCTAGTTCCAGTCCCCCTGCCATGGACAGGGACACCTCCCACTAAACCATGCTACCCAAGATAGGCTATGCATTACTGAAATGTGCTGAGGCTGTCAGGAAGCCACATCTGGAAAACAGTAATTATCATGATACTGTATCTTGGCAAATTTTGAAAAGCAGGGATGCCTCCTTCATGTCTCCTTGTGAAGGTAGAGAGGGCTTATACTGCACCTGGGAGATCTGGTGTCTCTTATAGGTCGATCCAGAGGCAGTCGATCACTGAGATAAACATTATACCCATAATTTAAGAAGAGATTCTGTGCAACAGTTTGTTCCTCTTCACTTAAATCTGCACCCCAGCGTTTGAACAAATCTGAGTCTGGGTACAGCAGACGGTGTGCAACCTTCTTTTGCTCCTTTGCATTATCAGCTTTGTGGACTTCAGTCTTGGAGTTATCTTGCAGCTTCAGATCATGTTCTATTTGTTTTATACTTTCATAGAATGCTTCCATTGATTTTGCTGATTGAAAATAAAAGAGGATTGATTATACCAGCAGTTGAGAACACCAATCATCATAATTGAGCCAAATTCTACTTATAACACTGCAAGACAAGAGATGCCTGAAGTTACAGCTAAACTAATTATTCACGACAGTAAGATCAGACCCCCCCTCCCCCCGCACAAGAACAGTTTCTAAACGTCACATTTCACAGCACCCTGCATTAGATTCTGCCCTCAATTGCAAGAGCACAGAGCAAGGGACACTGCACTGGCACACTGGAGAAATCTGGGAGGCAACACACAATTTTTTAAATCAGGCCCAAATCATTCCCATGATGTTTCGCTTGAGTTATATTAATGCATTAATGATGCATAGCAGGATTGCCACCAAAGTCAGGTTGTTGATACATTGAAAGTAAACGCAGTAAATAAGCCCCTTTGCCCTCTCCTTTAATAAGCTCACTGTAATCTTCTGAGTTATGCTCAGAAATATATGAATAGGGTAAATGGACCCTAATCTCTCACGGTTCTTTTAGGTTCACAATATTGTGCCACAAAGAAAAGTCACAGCCCATATGAGATTGTTCTTGAAGGTAAATAAATGAAAGAGCCCTTTGTAGCATCTTTTGAATTTCTGCTTTGAACACGGTAAATCCTAATCTTTTTAGGTCATGTTAAGTTCACACTACTTGACTGTGCCATAAAAAAAAGCACAGAAAATATGCAGGAGCTAAAGCTTTCTACAGTGAAATTACTGTCCTGGTGAATGAGGGGAGAGGAATGGTTATTATTTAAAATCAAGTAAGGATTCCAACACTGATAGTCACAACATCCTCATGCACAAGATGAGGAAGTAAGTGCTACGTGAGCGGATAGCAAGGGGAATTGAACTGCCAGGATCTAAAGGTTGCAACTGCACAAAACCTGGATGGAGGCCAGTCACCAGCGCTGCATGCCAGGGGCCTAGACTGTTTCCAGTATTGTTTTAATATGATCATTCATGGCCTTGAAAATGGGGCAGAGTGCATCCTCATTGATTCTGTGCACAGTGCCAAACTGCAGGGAGTGCCTGATACACCACAGAGTCCTGCTATCATTCAGAGGGTCCTGAACAGACTGTAGAAATAGGCCAACAGGAGACTCACAAAGTTCAACATGTGCAGATGCAAAGTCCCCTGCATCTGGGGAGGAACAACCCCATGGACCAGCACCAGCTTTGCAGAAAAGGACCTGCTGGACACTAAGTTGAACACGAGCCATCAGTACCCCGGGCTGAATTAGGAAGAGCACTGCCACCAGGTCAAAGGTGCTTCCCCTTTACTCAGCACTGGTGATGCCACACACTGGAGTACTGTGTCCATGTCTGAGCTCCTCAGTACAATAGACATGGACATACTAGAGCAAATCCTACAAAAAGCCACTAAGATTATTCTGAGACTGGGCCACTTGTTATACAAGGGGAAGCTGAGAAGCCTGAGAAGGCTTGGGGGTGCAGGGGACTTATTGAAGAATATGAATATCTTATGAAATGCACTAACAAAGAGTCTCTTCCTGGTGTCCTGTGAAAGGACAAGAGGCAGTGGGCTCAAACTGAAATACAGGGAATTCCATTTAAACATAAGATGGGGGGGAAGGGGTTGTTAGTTCTGTTGGGTTTGTGTTGTGGTTTTTCTTAACTGCTGGTGTGACAAAAAAACTGAAACAGGTTGTTCTAGATAGGTTGCTAAGTCCCCATCCTGGAGATACCCAAACCGCAACTGGATGATATCCTGGACAGCCTACTTCAGGTATTCATGCTTCAACCAGGGAATTAGTAGAATAGACCAGCTCCAGAGGTGCCTTCCAATCTCTACTACTAGGTGATTCCATTACTAAGTATTGAAGGCTTCAGCTTTCTTTCAAATAGCTCTAAAATAAGCTACGGAAATATGCCCCAGTATCGATGCCCATGAGAACAGGTGCCAGTGAAGACACTGTCAGCAATAACAATAACATTATGAGATACTGATGCTTGGGATAAGGAATACTAAACCTGGACAAGCTGTACAGGGAAAATTTCTCACCAAATTCAAGGGTGCAAGTGGCATTTTAAACAGCTAGTTTCAGGCTTGGATGATCAAGACATTCAGTTTCTTTTTCTGTTCTACATAGCATGCATGCAGCTCTAATGCTAGGAGATCTGGACAATATGGCAGTTAAAGCAATATCAGCCAGCAGCGTTCTGGCTGCTTTAGGCCTCCTACAGCTACCATGAGGCGATGAGATTCAAGCAACAGAAAACAAAAATTGGAAAGCAAGGGGGTCCAAAGGAAATAGAGAGATGGATTCTTCAGCCCTTATGCAGACGGCTCTATTCTGCCCACTTCCCAGAAGTCCAACCTACAACAGACACCTGAAACCAGCCAAAATTCACAGACCCCATTGCGAGAATTTCTAAATTAACACTGCTCATACACAAGCTCATCTGTTGGGATGCAGCTGGATGTTCATTGTGGTGGGGTGAGACAGAAACAGTCCTGCCAGCAGATTTCAGATAATGCTGCTTGGGAACAAGTCCAATCAAGCAGTGATGCAAAGTTCATCAAGGTCTTTTCCCCACAGCAGTCTCATTGTGTCTGTGCTGAAGGTACATGAAGGAAAGATTCACAGTTCCTCATTCTGCTCACCCACACAGCAGAAGCCAAGGAAATGGGGCATTTCCAGTTTCTCTCAAAAAGAGATGGCAAACAAAGTAATGATAGGAATAATACAATTGCTGAACATTTCTAAAAGAGTTCAGGGTCAGGCGCTGCCTAATATGCAAGACTTCACTGTTTCAGGTGTAAGCAGAGAAGCTATCAGATCTTTTTCAAGCTTACAAGAAGCAAAAACAAACAAACAAATGATCTAAAGTGTCCAGGGAAACCCAACGGCTACTGCTGTTATCTATTATTCAGTCCTTCAGGAAATCGAGATACTTAGTCCCCAGAAAGTTAAGCAGCATGGCATTTTACTTACAGAGGTTATGAATGTCCCAGTCCAAATGGTCCAGTCTCTGAAGGATGGTGTTTTCTTGCTTCAGAGATTGAGGATTTACTTGCAAGGAATCACATCTTCCCTTTCTTTGATCTTGCAGTAAGTGCACAAGATAACACACAAACACTGTGTTCACAATTAACAGGGCGAGCTTACGTGATCTCTTCCAGGGTGCCATTGTGAATTAAAGAAACTCAGTGTTGTGCTGCTGGTTGGAGTTTGCCTGTGGTTCTGGGTCTGCAGTAAATCTTCTTTTCAACTGGACTGCTTCAAATAGCCTCTACTTGGTTGAGAGCTAAGACTGCTCAGATGGAGTAATTTACAGTCTAATGACTCATAGTAGTGATGATGATAAGGTACAGCTTACAGGTGATTTCTATCGTGTGCTTACATGTATCTGTGCAAGTTATTGGTGTCAGAGAGTACATGCAGCTCCCACTGGCTTGTGTAACGAGTCACATGAACTGAGTGAGAACCTGGTGTGATGCTGTAGGAAGTGTGGGGTAGATGTCAAAAAACCTGTCATGCAAGAAAGCATACGTAAGCATGAGCATAGTTGGAATAAAAAGCAAGCCGATTCTGTTTCCTGGTCATTAGCAGCTGGGGAATTGTGAATCTAATTAAACAAAAACACAAAAATACATTAAAATGGATTTTCCATCATGTTTTGAGCTGGCTGTAAGTAATTGTGACTGGTATAGGGCACTCAATGGCCACTTCAATGGCACTCTCCCACACAGGCCACTCCTGCAGCTCACCTAACCTGCCAGCTCTACCTGGCAAATTCACATAGTGCACGTATATGAATTTGAGGTAGCCCTCACAACAATCACCAACATACAGAGCTTTCCTTTCCATAAAAATACCAGGCTTCTTCACACTTCCCAGCATTGCTGTCCTAGTATGGATCTTCTGCTGGCCACATTCCCTCAGGGCCATCCCTGCCCTGGCATGTGCCCCCCGTGGAGCACAGTCCCTTCAGAAGTAGCTCCTTCCAAACTTATATTGGCAGGCCTATGCCACCTTCTCAGCAGTCCCCTCTGAGTTTCTTCCACTGCTCCACCATGGACCTCCACGGGCCGCAAGGGGACATCTGCTCCACCATGGTCATCTCTACAGGCTGCAGAGCAATCTCTGCTCTGGCACCTGAAGCACCTCCTCCCTCTCTTCCTGCACTGACCTTGGTGTCTGCACAGCTACTTCTCCCATGCATTTTCACTCCCCTCTCAGGCTGCAAGTGCTTGTGCACAGTGACTTTTTCCTCTTCTTATATACGTCATGCCAGAGGTGCCACCACCATCACTGACAGGCTCAGACTGTGGAAGCTTCTAGCAGCTTCTCACAGAAGCCACCCCTGGAGCCAAAACTTTGCCACACAAAACCAATACATCTCTCTACTATGTTAATTGCTGATGGAATAAGAAGGGGGGAGGGTGGGAAGAGTGTTAAAAAATCAAGGAACAAGTCTGAGATCCTTCCTCAAGCACTAAAGGGCAGGACATGTGGAACTATGGCTCTCCTTGATGTTTTCTTGCATTTCTTTGTCTTCACAGACCTTCCCAAGACCTGAATGCTGCAAATGCTCCTAAGCAGTGTGACTATTCAACTGGCAAGCCCTGCTGCTCAGAATCACAAAAGGCTGAGGTTGGAAGGCACCTGTGAAATCCATATGGTCCAGCCTCCCTGCTCAAGTAGGAACACCTAGAGCTGGCTGCCTGGGACCATGTCCAGATGGCTTTTGAATATCCCCATGGATGGAGACAAGTCCATGTATCTGGGCAACTTGGGCCAGTGAACAGTCACCCCCATAGTAAGTGTTTCCTGAAGTCCAGATGCGATCCATGTAACAGGTCAATTACTTCCTAGGGGTATGGGCATATTATGTGATACTAGGAAGAGCATTCGAGGATTGTACAAGGGAACAAGGTGATTTGGGGAGGAATAAACATAGAAGAAAAAGTGGCTGGTCAGCATGCTTCTCTGGCTCTTCCCTGCAGCTGATCTGTCCTGTCTTCTTACTAAACTCCATTTCTAACCATATTCCTGGTTGGGGGACTCTCTATTCTGTGCACATTTGTGTGTTTGGAAGTCTAAGTGCAGCATCTGGAGATCACAGGTCAGAGGAATGAGTAACGAGTGGTGTCCCTAGGGATCAGTGTTGGGACTGATCTTGTTCAAAGTCTTGGTCGGTGACATGGACAGTGGGATTGAGTGTGCCCTCAGCAAGTTTGCCGATGACAACAAGCTGTGTGGTTCAGTTGATATGCTGGAGGGAAGGAATGCCATCCAGAGGGACCTTGACACATGCTTGTGAGGTGGGCTGATGCCAACCTGATGAAGTTTAACCATGTCGAGTGCAAGGTCCTACACTTGGGTGGGAGTGTAGGCACAGCTACAGGTCGGTCAGAGAAGAGATTCAGAGCAGCCCTGCGGAGAAGGACTTGGGGGTGTTGGTCAATGGAGAAATGAACATGAGCCGGCAGTGTGCTCTTGCAGCCCAGAAAGCCAACTGTATCCTGGGCTGCATCAAAAGGAGCATG